>CM029019.1:61829257-62061454 GCA_016801055.1 Panax notoginseng | reverse complement strand
ACCACCGGAGTTTAAGGGAGAACCCAAACCACTTGTAGCTGAAACATGGATAAAGCAGATCACCAAGATATTTGATGTCTTGGGTTGCTCCGAGGAGCAAAAGGTTCCCTTTGCCGCCTTTATGTTGCGAGGAGAGGCAGATTACTGGTGGGAATCGATAAAGCGTACTCAACCTGCCGCACTGAAGATGTCTTGGGAGAAGTTCCAAGAGCTGTTTAACGACAAATACTTTCCCGAGAGTATTCGTCACATGAAGGAGGTGGAGTTCATCAAATTGGAGCAGAATAATATGACCGTGTCGCAGTACGAGGCAAAATTTGCGGAGTTATCCCGGTTTGCGTCCCACCTGGTGGATAATGAAGAAAGAATGACGCGGATGTTTTTAAGAGGTTTGAAGCCGGAGATACGTCAACATCTTGTTTCTCATAAACTGTGTTTGTATTCAGATGTTGTAAATAGGGCTCAGTTGGTGGAGCGCGATAACGAGACAACGCAACCAAAAGAGAGCAGCCGGCAAAATGATAATACCAGTGAGAGCAGTCATCGAAGCGGTGACAACAAGCGTGGAGGGAATCAACAGGCCAGAAATGGTAACCACTTCGGTGGTAATCAGGGCCAAAACAATAAGAATGGACATTTCAAGAAGAGGAGATTCAACAATGATGGAAAGACGTCAGCACCAGCACCTGTCGTTAAGGAAGGAGAACGACCACCTATCATATGTTTCAAATGCGGAGGGGAGGGGCACATCAGTCCAAACTGCGCGATGCCGTCCAAAGCATGTTATAATTGTGGAAGAGAAGGTCATTTAGCCCGATTTTGTCGTTTACCGAAGACAAATTCAGCTAGGATGGAGGCACCAAAAGCCGTCCCAGAAAAGTCAAAACCGGTTGTGCAAGGGAGAGCGTTTGTTGTGAACTCCCAGAGAGCAAGGAACCCGAATGAGGTCATCACGGGTAAGCTTATCATAAACTCTAAAGAAGTTTATACTTTATTTGATACCGGTTCAACCCATTCTTTTATTTCTCCTACTTGCGCTCATCGATTAAATTTGATTCCGGAGAAATTAGACTTTGACTTATCTGTGGAAACTCCATTGGGAGAAACCTTCATTACCTCCACTGTTTATAAGTCTTGTTTGGTTCAAGTTGGTACCCACATATTACCTATCGATCTGATTTCATTAAAAATACTTGCATTTGACGTGATTCTAGGGATTGATTGGTTAACTACTCATTATGCAAAAATTGATTGTTTTCGTAAGGTTGTTAGCTTTCATATTCCTAATCGACCTATTATGCGAATTCAAGCAACCAAACCATTAAAATCAATCGCTGTCATCTCAAGCCATAAAACTATTCGTTTATTGAAAAACGGATGTCAAGCTTTCTTAGCTCATGTCACAGATCTAAACAAAAATAGTCAGTTTGAATGATATTTCTATTGTTAATAAATTCCCTGACGTATTCCCTGAAGAACTTCCTGGCCTACCCCCAGAGCGTGAAATTGAATTTTGTATCGACCTTGAACCCGGTACAAAACCCATTTCCAAAGCCCCATATCGAATGGCTCCTATTGAACTTCAGGAGTTAAAGATCCAACTGCAGGAATTGTTAGACATTGGCTTTATTCGTCCTAGTACTTCTCCTTGGGGTGCTCCTGTTCTATTCGTGAAGAAGAAAGATGGAAGTATGCGACTTTGTATTGATTATCGGGAGTTGAATCATGTCACCATCAAAAACAGGTACCCATTGCCACGTATTGATGACCTGTTTGACCAGTTGCAAGGAGCACAATTCTTTTCAAAGATCGATCTTCGTTCTGGATATCATCAGCTGAAGGTTAGAACTGAGGATATTCCAAAGACGGCTTTTAGAACTCGGTACGGGCATTATGAATTCCTAGTCATGTCCTTTGGATTGACTAATGCTCCTGCTGCCTTCATGGATATGATGAACCGGGTATTCAAGGAATATTTGGATCACTTTGTGGTCGTCTTTATTGATGACATCCTTATTTATTCCAAAAGCCGTGAAGATCATGAGCAACACTTGAGGCTGGTACTCCAAAAGCTTCGTGAATACAAGCTTTATGCCAAGTTGAAGAAATGCGAGTTCTGGCTGGAAGAGGTAGCATTCCTTGGGCACGTAGTATCAAGTCGTGGAATATCGGTTGACCCGGCAAAGATTGAAGCTATTCAAAGCTGGGAGCAACCTAAATCAGTGACCGAGGTACGTAGCTTTCTTGGTTTAGCTGGTTATTATCGGAGATTCGTGGAAGGATTTTCTCGAATCGCTACTCCATTAACTCAGCTGACTCGGAAAGATACAAAGTTTGGTTGGAGCGAAGAATGTGAGCAGAGTTTTCAAGAACTCAAGAGGAGACTCATTTCAGCACCTGTTCTAACAATACCATCTGGCTCGGAGGGATTTGTCATCTACAGTGATGCTTCGAGCAAAGGGTTGGGATGCGTTCTCATGCAACATGGAAAAGTCATAGCCTATGCATCAAGACAACTCAAGGAATATGAGAGGAATTATCCTACTCATGATCTAGAGTTGGCAGCTGTTGTCTTTGCACTTAAAATTTGGAGGCATTACTTGTATGGGGAGAAAGTGGAGATCTTTACGGATCATAAAAGCCTCAAATATTTCTTCACTCAAAAGGAACTCAACATGCGACAACGACGTTGGCTTGAACTGTTGAAAGATTATGATCATACCATTCAATACCATCCTGGAAAAGCGAACGTGGTAGCTGACGCATTGAGTAGAAGATCATATGCGGGTACAAGTGCAATATTAACAACGCAAAGGCCCATTTTGTGTGACTTGCAAAGGATGGAGATAGAGTTGAAGACTCCAGGGACCCATGTGATGATGGCGAATATACGAGTAGAACCGACTTTAATCGATAAAGTTAAAGCTGCTCAAGCTACAGACCTGGAGCTGATGCGTATGAGGAAGAAAGTGCAAGAAGGTGTTATGCCGGAAGCAAGAATCGATGAAGAAGGAATACTTCGAGTCAACTCCAGACTTTGTGTTCCTAACAACCCTGATTTAAAGTATGAAATCATGATGGAGGCGCACAACACACCGTTTGCAATCCATCCTGGAAGTACCAAAATGTATCATGATCTTCGTCATACATTTTGGTGGAGCAATATGAAGAGAGAGATAGCGTTGTTTATCTCAAGGTGTCTAACTTGTCAACGAGTCAAAGCGGAGCATCAAGTACCAAAAGGTCCATTGCAACCACTTGAAATTCCAGAATGGAAGTGGGAGCACATTACCATGGATTTCGTTACCGGTCTTCCTAGGGTTTCTCAAGGTATTGATGCGATTTGGGTCATTGTTGATAGATTGACCAAGTCTGCTCATTTCTTACCGATACGAGAAACTTATACACTTGAACGTCTTGCTCGTATGTACATAAACGAGATTGTAAGACTGCATGGTATGCCAGTATCCATAATTTCTGATCGAGACCCAAGATTCACTTCACGATTTTGGGTTAGTTTACAAAAAGCTATGGGCACGGAGTTACGATTTAGTTCAGCATATCATCCTCAGACGGACGGACAATCAGAGAGGACTATTCAAACTCTTGAAGATCTATTAAGACTCTGTGTCTTTGACTTCAAGGGAAGTTGGGACAAGTTCTTACCATTGGTGGAGTTTTCCTACAACAACAGTTATCAAGCAAGTATTGGCATGGCTCCATTCGAAGCATTGTATGGAAGAAAATGTCGTTCTCCAGTATGCTGGGATGAGGTGGGCGAAGCAACGTTGTTGGGACCGGAGTTGGTACGTATGACTACAGAAAAGATTCAAACGATCCGACAACGTATAAAAACCTCACAAGATCGACAAAAGAGTTATGCTGATCTTCATCGAAAGGACGTGGAATTTGATGTAGGAGATCATGTGTTCTTACGTGTTGCTCCATGGAAAGGAGTTACGAGATTTGGAAAGAGAGGAAAGCTAAATCCTCGATTCATCGGTCCATTTTTAATCCTCGATCGAGTAGGAACTGTGGCTTATAGACTCGCTTTACCGCCAAGTATGTCTCGTGTTCATAACGTTTTCCACATATCCATGTTACGCAAATATGTGGAAGACCCGAACCACATTATTGAGTTAGAACCGGACGAAATAGCGGAGGATTTGACGTATGAAGAAGTTCCTGTTCAAATCTTGGATAAGAAGGAACATATTCTACGCTCCAAGGTTATACCTCAAGTCAAAGTTTTGTGGAGAAACCACGATGTTGAGGAAATGACTTGGGAGTTAGAATCAGAAATGAAATCAAGGTATCCTTACCTCTTCGACATACCAGGTACGTACCCTAATTTCGAGGGCGAAATTTCATAAGAAGGGGAGGTTGTAAGACCCCAATTTTTATAAATAAAGATGAATTTTCTATAAATATCATTTTTGAATATTATGGAGTTAATTTGATATAATGTTATAGTTGTGGGTAATATTTATAAATTTTGCAAAGTAAGCAAGTTGTTATAAAATATTCGTTTGGTCGGAGAATATTCTTTTTGTCGGGGAATATTCGTACGACGGCACAATCATTGGTGGACCCCACAACGGAATTATTGTCGGATTGAGAAAACGACAGAATTATCTTTCTATAAAAATAACGGCTGAGGTGTTACCGTTAAAACCGTTAAAACTGTTGAACTACTCGGTAGTAAAAGTACAGTAATACGCGTGGTTGCATAGTAGCACACGGTATTGATTATTGATGCTTACGTGAGAAGTCACTCAGCTATACTCAATTATTGCTACAGTAATTGCTGCATCATATCTCTTAAATTATTGTCATAGTATCATCTGTATAATATGTTATATTATTAAATCAATAATTGAGACGTTGTGGTAAGTTTGGTTATTTTATGGGGGGCCATTTGTCATCATCTAAGAGTCTCTTCGTCAATAGTAATTACCGTCGTCAATAGTAATTACCGTCGTCAATAGTATTTATCTTGGTCAATAGTAATTACCTTCGTCAATATTATTTATCTTGGTCAATAGTATTTACCTTGGTCAATAGTAATTACCTTCGTCAATAGTATTTACCTTGGTCAATAGTAATTACTTTCGTCAATAGTAGTTGTCCCTTCAATATTACCAAGAGTCATTTGACCCTTCGTTAAGACCAAGAGTCATTTGACCCTTCGTTAAGACCAAGAGCCACCCTCGGTTTTTCTATAAATAGAGGCCTAGGGCTTCATTATTTTTCACGAATTCATTCAAGCTATAGAGAGAGAAAGTATAGAGAGAATAAGAGAGAGAGAGATAAAAGTATTCTGCTACATCACTTTTCCAATATCCAGTTCTTTTAAGGTAGGGAATATTATTTCTTTTATATTCATGAAGAGAACTTCTGTTATTCCATTCGTTATTATTCTGTTGGAATAACCAGTATACGCGGTCTACCCTATACTTGGTGACATTCTTCTATTATTCTGTTGGAACATCCTGTCTGTGTGTTTTACACCGGACCTGGTTCCGTTTATTATTCTGTTGGAACATCCTGTCTGTGTGTTTTACACCGGACCTGGTTCCGTTTTTATTATTATTCTGTTGGAACATCCTGTTTGTGTGTTTTACACCGGACCTGGTTCCATTATTTATTATTCTGTCGGAATATCATGTCTGTGCGTTTACGCCGGACCTGGTTCCATTATTCTGTTAGAATAACCTGTCTGTGCGGTCTATCGCATGCATGGTGATTTCTTTTGTTATTCCATTCTTTATTGTACTTAGTTGGTTAAGTTTTGACTTCTATACTCCATGAAATTTGTGGAATATCCTTGATAGTTGCGTTTCATCCAGTATCTTTTCAAGAAAATATTCTTCTAAGCATTCTTGAATTTTACTCCACAATGCAGTATCATGTTGACAATTTGGACGTTATTAATTCCTGGATAAATTAATTCTTGAACTTGTTTTATTGAATTCTTATATCATTGTCATCATCCTCATGTTTATAAAATGTTGAAAGTCATCTGTGGCATGTAGTGCATAGATGGACTTGGTATGATTATGACCAGGGATTATTCGGTATAATCATGACCGTAATGTTACAAATGATGTGGTAAAAGTCCTCATTGGCCCGTAGTGCATTGATGGACAGTTGTTGGCATGATCATGACCATTAATGAATACACGAATATCCTTGGCCGTAGTGCAGGGGTGATTCGATGATGTGGATTATTTTATTAAGCTGAGTCTCAGCGATCGCAGTGTTGAAAAACCTTTTAAATCATAAAAGATAGTAGAGTTTATTTTCTACTTGACTCTTTTAATGGATTGCTTGTTCCGCTGCAGTTAAACTTGATGTCTATTATATTTTATCAGTTTAACATTGTTGAAGGCTAATGATAATTTATTCTGCATTATCTTAGTCATAATATTTCTTACTGGGCTAGTTGAGCTCACCCTTTCTTTCACTGTTCTCTTCAGGAAATGAGAACGTAGCTGGGGCAAGTCGGGGAACGGAGTGATGGTCCGAATGATAGTATTAGTTAGTAGTCCTCACTATTCTATGTAATGGTGTGTTAATAAATGTAATGAGGACTCCTTTTGAGTATGAATACTCTCTAGAAGATAATATTTGTATTCAAACTCACAGTTTATGTTTTGTCGTATTGTACACGACAGTTGTATTAATCAGTTGTATTTATATTCTGTACTATGTATCTGACGACCCAAGATGGGTGATGTATACCTAATTTTGGGGGCGTCACATCAACTACCAATCAAGTGAAGTAAGAAGTACCAAGTCAGAAGGACTTGAAGACTTCTAAGTGAATTGTGAAGAACCAAGTCTACTGGTGTGACGCCCCCAAAATTAGGTATACATCACCCATTCTGAGTCGACAGATATATGTTACAAAATTTAAATACAACTTCATTTATACAACTGTTAAACTGTCGTATAGAATACGACCACAGTTAACTGCGAGTTTTAATACAAATGTTTGTAACTCTCATGGTGCCTCGACCACAACCTTACAATGGTACTTTACATAAAAGTATAGTCAAAAACTGTTTTAGAAATTAAAATATTTGGGAAGTGCTCAAAGAAACCTTCGTACATGGGAGGCCATGCGTCTAGGTTATAATATATATCATATGTCCACAAAATTATCCTTAGTTGACCCAATAAACTCCAAAGAAAAATGAGAAGATTACTATCATCTTCTCTCCAATGGTGAGTCTTCTCTTGATATATAACTATCTCCACTGTCTCCCAGTGAATATTATATTTCAAATAAACTCCAAGATCATATAGGTAGTGCCCATAGATATACTCAACAAGTGGATGCGCACAACCCTGTCTTATGATAACACGAGGTTGTATGTCATTAGACATCTTGTATGATAGTGGCAAAACACCCTTTCAAAGTTGGGTTCACCTCACCCTATTCAATTCACCAAAATTAAATATCAAATGACGTATACAATACGACACACTTATCTAAAGTTCTCAATAAAAATTATTTTCATACTTTTTAGGGAGAACCTCAACAGCTATAGACCACCGTTCTAATCCTCTTAATACCCCGCTCGACCCAGCTATACTTTTATTACCTGAAAGGAATTGTGAAGCAAAAGGGTGAGCACAACTAGCCCAGTAAAGAATATCATGACTAAAGATAATTAAATTATCAATAGCTTTCATCAATAATAAATCAGAGATTTATAACATATGGTAGATAATAAAACTTTTCAACCATAGTGGTAGCGGAACGAGCAATCTATTAGAAGAGTCAAATAGACCATAAGGTCTATTATCTTCTCTATGTTAAAAGTCCAACAATAATGTTTTATTCATGTAACATCAATCAACAACTCCCGTCCACGATCATGTGAATAACTCATAATCATAATTGTGATTCTAAATTTCTCTTCGCACCCAGGACGAAGATAATTTTCATCACCTGTCTTTACCTGAAACATAAAAAATCATGGTTATACCAAATCACAATTCCTGCTCGTAATCATTAAATCATCTTTGCACTATGGCCAAAGATATTCATTATTATCACATCCATGAATTAATATTTCATTGCTGAGACTCAGCTATATAATTAATCCACATCATCGAATCATCCCTGCACTACAGGCCAAGGATATTCTTTAGTATCACGACCACGAATTATCCATGCACTACGGGTCAAAGATAATCGTGTTTTCATCAACGGTCCTGATCATGCCATAAAACAATTCATCTTTGCACCCTTGGCCGAAGAGAATCCATAGCCATAATCATACCAAAAACTGTCCATCAATGCACTATGGGCCAACGAGGACTTCTTCTGCATCATTTGTAACATTACGGTCATGATTATACCGAATAATCCATGGTCATAATCATACCAAGTCCATCTATGCACTATAGGCCACAGATGACTTTCAACAAAATATAAACATGAGGATGATGATAATGATATAAGAATTTAATAAAATAAGTTCAAGAATTAATTTATCCAGGAACCAATAACGTCCAAATTGTCAACATGATACTGCTTTGTAAAGTAAAATTCAGGAATGCTCAGAAGAATATTTCCATGAAAAGATACTGGATGAAGCGTAAATATCAAGGATATTCTACTAATTTTATGGAGTGTAGAAGCCCAGACTTTAACTAACTGAGTATAATAGAATATATGAAACTGCAAATAGATTTTCGTCCGCCATGTGGTAATCCACTTAGACCGATCATTTCCACAATTTAATAAGGAATAAATATAAAGGATCATTCACCATGCATGTGGTAATCCACATAGACAGGTTATTCCAACAGAATAATAAAGAATGGAATAACAGAAGAAATCACCATGCATGCGATAGACCGCACAGACAGGTTATTCCAACAGAATAATAAATAATGGAACCAGGTCATGCGTAATCCGCACATACAAGATATTCTAACAGAATAATAAAGAATGGAATAACAACAGAATTCACCAGGCATGCGATAGACCGCACAGACAGGCTATTCCAACAGAAAACTAAATAATGGAACCAGGTCCGGCGTAAACGCATAGACAGGATATTCCGACAGAATAATAAATAATGGAACCAGGTTCGGCGTAAAACGCACAGACAGGATATTCCAACAGAATAATAAAGAATGAAATAACAGAAGAATTTTACCAAGTATAGGGTAGCCTGCGTATATAGGTTATTCCAACAGAATAATAAATAATGGAATAACAGAAGTTCTCTTCATGAATACAAAAGAAATAATACCCCTTACCAGTTCAACAAATAATATCCCTTACGAGTACAATAAATAATATCCCTTACGAGTACAACAAATAATATCCCTTACCTTTGAAAGAAGAGTATTCCGACTGGTAGGGCGATGATATACTCAAAGAAAACTTGCACTACGCTCAAAGCTTTCTTAAACTCTAAAGAAATACGCTCAAGATTATAGAAGAAGAACTCTCTCTATAGTTTCTCTCTCTAGAGTTTCAGTGAATTCGTAAGAAATAATGAAGGAATGAGCTTCTATTTATAGAAGAATGGACTGCATAGTAACTAACTCATGAACGGTCCAGATTGATTTACTTTTAATCAGACAGTCCATATTTAAATCAAAATCTTTTAAATAAAATATAATATATTCAATTTATAATATAATAAAACGAATAACTTTATAAAAGTATTTTGTTTTATATAAAAAAAATTTATTATGTAAAATACTATGCAGGCACTATGCAACACTATGCATAATAAAATATAATATATTCTATTTATAGAATAACTTTATAAAAGTATTCTATTTTATATAAAAAAAAAATTTACTATACAAAATACTATGCATAATAGAATATAATATATTCTATTTATAGAATAACTTTATAAAAGTATTTTGTTTTATATAAAAAGTTTTTCTATTTTATTACATTAATAATACTAATAAAACAAAACTGAGTGACTTATCACGTAAACATCAATAATCAATATCGTGTGCTACTATGCAACCATGGGTATTACTGTACTTTTACTACCGAGTAGTTCAACAGTTTTAACGGTAAAACTTCCGCCGTTATTCTCATAAAAATATTTTTGTCATTTTCTCAATCCGACAATAATTCCGTTGTGGGGTCCACCAATGATTGTACCGTCGTACGGACATTCTCCGACAAAAAGAATATTTTATATCAACTTGCTTACTTTGCAAAAAAAAAAATTTCACATATTATCCTTAACTTTAAACTTTTATCAATTAAACTATTTACCAAAATAGAAGAAAATTGAATACTTTTATTTCATAAAATTCGGGGTCTCACAACTGGACTTGAAGAGTTCAAAAGTGAACTAAGAAGTGCCTAGACTGCTGGTCTAGAAGGAATATGTGAGATTCAGAAAGTGTAAAAGATATCCTTAGTGGATTTCCTACTCGATGATTAGAAGAGTGGACTAGGAGCTTTAAGTGCTCTGAACCACTTAAAAATTGCTGTGTCTATTACATTATTGCTATAACTGCTATAACTGTTATAACTGCCTCACTCTCATTAACTCACTATATCTAAAAGAGAGAATAAAAAAAATCTTAATTCCGCTGTATTTGAATCATTATCAAAACTAACAAAGTAAAAAGAAAAGAATTTTAAATATCTATTCAACCCCCCCTTCTAGATAACTATTGTGCCTCCGGGAACTAACAATTGGTATCAGAGCAGGTGTAAGACCCCAAATTATTAATAAATAAAATTTAATTTCCTCTATTTATTATTCTGAAATAGTAAGGGTTGATTTGATTAATGTGGTTAGTTATGGGTAAAATGCACAAATATTTTAAATAAGCAAGTGGTTATAAAATATTCATTGTTGTCGGGGAATATTCGCTTGGTCGTGGAATATTCTTACTGTCGGAGAATATTCGTACGACGACGCAGTCTTTTGTGGTCCCCATAACGGAAAACGATTGGATGAAGAAAACGATAAAAATAAGTTGTTTATAAAAAAAGGCGTAGTTGTTATCTTTAACATTGTTGGAATACCCGGTGGTTAAAACACAGTAATACGTGTTGTTGCACAGTAGCACACTGTATTGCACCAATTATTGATTCTTACGTAAGAAGGCACTACTCAATAATTGTTACAGTAATTACTATTCAATATTGTATTTTATTGATTCAATAATTGCTGCGTTGATATTTTATATTACTGTTGTTTTAATAATTGTCACTACAAAGTATTTTCTATTATCGGAGCAATAATTCATATTATCTGAATAATATTATTAGATAACATTATTGGCAATGTCTAGAAAGTTCTGTCTAAGGAGAGGTTTGGTCATCTAATTGCGCGCCAGTAAGAAGAAATCCTTATTGGAAAGCCCCCTCTTTCCTGGGAACGGCCTGGTTGCCAGTACTGTGGTTCTGTAATATTATTTGTGTATAATTAATTATTGATTTATATGATGAGGAAAATAGTGATTTTATGTGGATATAGATAGAGAAAAATTTTAATGTGACAATTGTTGAAAATTAATATTTTATCTTTTTCTGATAAAATAATTCATTTAAATATATTATTTTAATAATATATTGATGGTGGTATTTTTACAATGAATGTGGGATATATGAGTATATGAGGAGGAAGAGTATTTTTGTGGCATTAAATGATTAACACATATTTTGTGTGTTGGTGGACATAATTCTTGACCGAAAATTTATTATTGACTGTAAAATCGCCCGTTTGTGAATTTCGGTCAATTTCTGTTTGGAATTTGGAAAAACTTTCTTCTGCAAAGTTGTAGAGAATTGAATTTCCTATAAAAACAAGCGAGATTCGAATTTTCTGACAAAAGGGCTATTTATTATGAATTATTGAAGTTTCAAAGTTTCGAAATAATTGATTTTTGGGAGTTTTAGTTAATTATTTTGAGAAAAACGTTTTTTGTATTTTTTTGGACATCATAAACATGTGCAAGGTGGGTGATTTCATATTTTCTAAGGTGGGCTTGAAAATTTATATATATATATATATATATATATATATATATATATATATATATATATATATATATATATATATATATTATATTAAATTTTTTGCTTTGATGTTCTAAGCATTTTCTTATAAATAGGATGCTTAGGTTAGAATTAAAAATCACACCAGAAACACAAGTTTCTTTTTATTTCTCTCTCTATATTAGTGAGCGTATTCTTGTGAGTATTCTAATACTTTGAGTATTGCTATACGATGCAAGTTCAAGTCATAGCCTATATCCGGTGTTTCAACTAGAAGTACTGTTTTAACGAGGTGAGGGATGTTATTTCTTCTTAAATGATATTATTTTCTTCAATATCATTATGCCGAAGTATTGATCTGAACTTTTTATCAAATTTAGAACTTTTCATGTCGGGGTTACTATTCATGAGTTACTATTTACGAGTTACTATTCACGAGTTACTATTCACCGAAAAATAAAATTTTCTTCTTTTTATCCAAAATATCTATTCTGGATACTAGCTTTGATTTTATCCATGTTTTGATCATTCTTGAATTTTACTTCACTATGATTATTTATAAGGTATTTTTGGACATGGAATAGCTGAAATACGAATCCTTAATATTTATTATTTTGTTTCACTGGATTCGTTTCCTTTAAAATATTTTTCATCATCCTCAGTCCTAAATGATGATATAACTGAATATCTTTGGCCTGTAGTGCAAAGATGAATGATTTCTGATGAATATCTTTGGCCCGTAGTGCAAAGATGAACAGGTGTTGAGGTGAACATGACCAACTGATGAATATCTTTGGCCTGTAGTGCAAAGATGACTATTTGATTCAAGATATTTATTGATTGATGTTACAGGGATAAAATGTTGATGATGGGCTTTTAAATTCATAGATAATCGTAGATTTCATTCTCTACGTAACTCTTCTATGAATTATTATTTTCCGCTGCGAATATTGATTTAAAACTTGTTGTCTATTGTATTCTATTAAATTTTTCCCTGTTGAAGACTAACGATAATTTGTTGTATATTATCTTAGTCATAATATTCTTTACTGGGCTAGTTGAGCTCACCCTTTTCCTTGTTGTTCCATTTTTCTTCTCAGGAGGCGAGAATGTAGCGAGTACTAGTCGGGGTATGGAATGATGGTTCAAGATAGTTATTTTAGTAGTCCTCACTATTTTATAAAATAGTGTATCAATAAGTATAATGAGGACTTAATTGAGTATGAATACTGTCTAGATGACAATATTTGTATTTAAACTCACAGTATATGTGTTGTCGTATTTTGCACGACAACTGTAATAATAAAGTTGTAGTTATTTTCTGTACCATGTATTTGGCGACTCAGAATGGGTTGGATGGATTGGACCTATTTTGGGGGCGTCACAGTTGGTATCAGAGCTATAAGTAAAGAGCCCCGAGCCTCTCGCTGGTGAGCTCCTGTTGATGGGGGATGCATCGAAGCCAGACTCTCCGTAGGGGACGCCGTTCTGCGGTGGAAAACTGATAGGTATCAGTGTAAGGTGCTGACATAGGTTGGTGTCCAGAGTCACAGTTGGTATCAGAGCTTAGGGATATGATCTCTGGTGGAGATCGGGGAATAAAACTAGGAGGGGAGAGACGAGTAAATCCTTCGCTAGTATGTCCTACCTAAGCTTATTTGTTGGTCGGTCATAATATAGGGATATTATGTGATTTGTTAATTTGTTAAATTAACCCTTGTTTTATGGCAGTATTTGAGAATGTCGACTGAGAATGTTAACAGTGGAGTAAATAAAACCGTGGAGACACCTGTACTCACCAACGAGGAGAACGTGCAACAGGCTGGCAATGTTCCTTCTGTGAACAACACCAATGAGCAGACGATGAACGATGAGATGTTTAGAAGTTTTTTGCGGTTCATGCAAAACCAGACGAAGGAGATTCCTGTTCAAAATATAAGAAGAAACAATGGCAACGCACAGCTGGCCACAACCAAGCAGTTCAAAGAGTTGGGACCACCAAAATTTAAGGGAAAGCCGGATCCGATCATGGCAGAAACGTGGGTCAAGCAAATTACCAAGATATTCGATGTCTTGGGATGCACGGAGGAACAGAAGGTTCCATTCGCCACCTTTATGTTCCGTGGCGAGGCAGACTACTGGTGGGAATCTGTGAAGCGTACCCATCCAGCCGCACTCGACATGTCTTGGGAGAAATTTCAGAAACTCTTCAACGAAAAATACTTTCCTGAAAGTATTCGCCATATGAAGGAGGTAGAGTTTATTAGACTGGAGCAGAATAACATGACGGTGTCTCAGTACGAGGCAAAGTTTGCAGAGTTGTCCAGGTTTGCACCTCATTTGGTGGAGAATGAGGAACGTATGACGCGGATGTTTCTGAGAGGTTTGAAACCCGGCATACGCCAATATCTCATTTCTCATAAATTTTCTCTCTATTCAGATGTTGTCAACATGGCTCAATTATTAGAGCGAGATAATGAGTACGGTCAATCGAGGGACCACAACCTGAATCATATCGGTGACAACAGTCATCATAACAATGATAACCAGCGGAGAAAGAAAAGTACAGACAAGAACGACAACCACTCTGGTGGTAATCGTGGCTATGAAAATAGAAGAAGTAAGTCGGGAGGAGATTTTAAAAAGAGGAGATTCAACAATGATAATACGAAGACGTCAGCACCAGCAGCAACTGGTTCCAAGGGAGGAGAACGACCACCGGTCATATGCTATAAATGTGGAAAAGAGGGACATATCAGCTCAAACTGCCCACAACAGTTTAATGTATGTTATAACTGTGAAAAGGAAGGGCATATCGCTCGAGATTTCACTGTAGCGAAACCAAGTCCAACGGGGGTGGTGACTCAAAAAGTTGTCCCAAAAAAGTCAAAGTCAACGGTTCCTGGAAGAGCGTTTTTCGTGACTGGTCAGAATGCGAGGAACCCGAACGAAGTTAGCACGGGTTAGTTAATTATAAATTTTTGCAAAGTTTATACCTTATTAGATACCGATTCTACCCATCCATTTATTTCTCCTGCTTATACTCAACGTTTAAACTTGACTCCGGAGAAGTTAGATTTTGATTTATCTGTTGAAACTCCGTTAGGAGAAACTTTCGTTACATCCACTGTTTATAAATCTTGTTTGATCCAAGTTGGCACCATCACCTTACCTGTTGACCTTATCTCTTTAAAGATACTTGCATTTGACGTGATTTTAGGAATTGATTGGTTAACTACTCATCATGCCAAAATTGATTGTTTTCATAAGGTGGTTAGTTTTCATATTCCTAATCAACCTGTTGTTCGAATTCAAGCAATAAAGCCATTAAAATCAATCACTGTCATATCAAGTCATAAAGCCATTCGTTTATTGAAAAACGGATGTCAAGCTTTCTTAGCCCATGTTATGGATTTGAATAAAGACACGTCAAATTTGAATAATATTCTTGTTGTTAGTAACTTTCCTGACGTATTTCCTGAAGAACTTCCCGGTCTACCCCCAGAACGTGAAGTTGAATTCTTTATTGATCTTGAACCTGGTACAAAGCCCATTTCTAAAACCCCATATCGAATGGCTCCTATTGAACTTCAGGAGTTAAAAGTCCAACTACAAGAGTTGTTGGACATCGGTTTCATTCGTCCTAGTACATCTCCTTGAGGTGCTCCTGTTTTATTTGTAAAGAAGAAAGACGGGAGTATGCGACTTTGTATCGATTACCGGGAATTAAACCATGTCACCATCAAGAATAGGTATCCGCTACCTCGTATTGATGACCTGTTTGACCAGTTACAAGGAGCACAATTCTTTTCAAAAATCGATCTTCGTTTTGGATATCATCAGCTGAAGGTTAAAACTGAGGATATTCTGAAGACTGCCTTT
Organism: Panax notoginseng; assembly: GCA_016801055.1. NCBI lineage: Eukaryota > Viridiplantae > Streptophyta > Magnoliopsida > Apiales > Araliaceae > Panax > Panax notoginseng. The sequence goes on along the minus strand of CM029019.1, from coordinate 62,045,559 downwards.
AGAACTCGGTACGGGCATTATGAATTCTTAGTCATGTCTTTTGGATTGACTAATGCTCCTGCGGCTTTCATGGATATGATGAACCGAGTATTCAAGGATTATTTGGATCAGTTCGTTGTTGTCTTTATTGATGATATCCTCATATATTCCAAAAGCCGTGAAGATCATGAGCACCATTTGAAGCTGGTACTCCAAAGGCTGCGTAAAAACAAGCTATATGCTAAGTTGAAGAAATGCGAGTTCTGGCTTGAGGAAGTAGCATTCCTAGGGCATGTGGTGTCAAAACATGGAGTATCTGTGGACCCGGCGAAGATTGAAGCAATACAAAGCTGGGAGCAACCGAAGACGGTGACCGATGTACGTAGCTTTCTGGGCTTAGCTGGTTATTATCGGAGATTCATAGAAGGGTTTTCTCGAATTGCTACCCCGTTAACTCAGCTGACTCGGAAGGATATCAAATTCGTATGGAGCGAAGAATGCGAGAAGATTTTCCAAGAGCTTAAGAGGAGACTCATTTCGGCACCTGTTCTGACAATACCATCTGGTTCGGATGGATTTGTTATCTACAGCGATGCTTCAGGCAAAGGGTTAGGATGTGTTTTCATGCAACGTGGGAAAGTCATAGCCTATGCCTCGCGACAACTTAAAGAATATGAGAGGAATTATCCTACTCATGATCTAGAGTTGGCAGCAGTCGTTTTCGCGCTAAAGATCTGGAGGCACTATTTATATGGGGAGAAAGTGGAGATATATTCAGACCATAAAAGCCTCAAATATTTCTTCACTAAAAAAGAACTCAACATGCGGCAACGACGTTGGCTCGAGCTGTTAAAAGATTACGACCACACTATTCAATACCATCCTGGAAAAGTAAACGTGGTAGCTGACGCGTTGAGTAGAAGATCATATGCAGGAACGAGTGCGATGATGTCAAGTATACGCGTAGAACCAACTTTAATCGATAAAGTTAAAGTTGCTCAAGCTACAGACCCGGAGCTGATGCGTATGAAGAAGAAAGTACAAGAAGGTGCTATTCCGGAAGCGAGAATCGATGAAGAAGGAATACTTCGAGTCCACTCTAGACTTTGTGTTCCTAACGACTCTGATTTGAAGTACAAGATTATGATGGAGGCACACAATACACCATTTGCAATCCATCCTGGAAGTACTAAAATGTTTCGTGATCTTCGACATACATTTTGGTGGAGCAATATGAAAAGAGAGATCGCGGAGTTTATCTCGAGGTGTTTAACTTGTCAACGTGTAAAGGCGGAGCATCAAGTGCCAAAGGGTCCATTGCAACCACTTGAGATTCCGAAATGGAAGTGGGAACACATTACTATGGATTTTGTTACGGGTCTTCCCAAGGTTTCTCAAGGTATAAATGCTATTTGGGTTATAGTTGATAGACTAACGAAGTCTGCTCATTTCTTGTCGATACGGGAGACTTATTCCCTTGAACGTCTTGCTAGTATGTACGTGAATGAGATTGTAAGGTTGTATGGCATGCCAGTATCCATAGTTTCGGATCGTGACCCAAGATTCACTTCAAGATTTTGGATTAGCTTGCAAAAAGCTATGGGCACGAATTTACGGTTCAGTTCGGCATACCATCCTCAAACGGACGGACAATCAGAGAGGACTATTCAAACTCTTGAAGATCTATTAAGACTTTGTGTCCTAGATTTCAAAGAAAGTTGGGATAAGTACCTACCATTGGTGGAATTCTCATACAACAACAGTTATCAGGCAAGTATAGGTGTGGCTCCCTTTAAAGCATTGTATGGACGAAAGTGTCGCTTTCTAGTATGTTGGGATGAGGTGGGATAAGCAACGTTGTTGGGACCAGAGTTGGTACGAATGACTACAGAGAAGATCCAAACGATTCGACAACGTATACAAACGGCACAGGATCGACAAAAGAGTTATGTGGATCTTCATCGAAAGGACATGGAATTTGACATTGGGGATCATGTATTATTACGTGTAGCTCCATGGAAAGGAGTTACAAGATTTGGGAAGAGAGGAAAGCTCAATCCACGATTTATTGGTCCATTTCAGATTCTTGACCGAGTAGGAAATGTGGCCTATAGACTTGCGTTACCTCCAAGTATGTTTCGTGTTCATAATGTTTTTCATATATATGTGCTTCGTAAATATGTGAAAGACCCGAACCATGTTATTGAGTTAGAACCGAACGAGATAGCTGAAGACTTAACGTACGAGGAGGTACCTGTCAAGATCATGGATAAGAAGGAGCATGTCCTACGCACGAAGGTCATACCACAAATTAAAGTTTTGTGGAGAAACCATGCTATTGAGGAAATGACCTGGGAGTTGGAAACGGAAATGAAAGCGAGGTATCCTCATCTTTTCGAAACACCAGGTACGTATGTCAATTTCGAGGACGAAATTTCATAAGGAGGGGAGGTTGTAAGACCCCAAATTATTAATAAATGAAATTTAATTTCTTCTATTTATTATTCTGAAATAGTAAGGGTTGATTTGATTAATGTGGTTAGTTATGGGTAAAATGCGCAAATATTTTAAATAAGCAAGTGGTTATAAAATATTCATTGTTGTCGGGGAATATTCGCTTGGTCGCGGAATATTCTTACTGTCGGAGAATATTCGTATGACGGCGTAGTCATTTGTGGGCCCCATAACGGAAAGCGATTAGATGAAGAAAACGATAAAAATAAGTTGTTTATAAAAAAAGGCGTAGTTGTTACCGTTAACACTGTTGGAATACCCGGTGGTTAAAACACAGTAATACGTGTTGTTGCACAGTAGCACACTGTATTGCACTAATTATTGATTCTTACGTAAGAAGGCACTACTCAATAATTGTTGCAGTAATTACTGTTCAATATTGTATTTTATTGATTCAATAATTGCTGCGTTGATATTTTATATTACTGTTGTTTTAATAATTGTCACTACACAGTATTTTCTATTATCGGAGCAATAATTCATATTATCTGAATAATATTATTAGATAACATTATTGGCAATGTCTAGAAAGTTCTGTCTAAGGAGAGGTTTGGTCATCTAATTGCGCGCCAGTAAGAAGAAATCCTTATTGGAAAGCCCCCTCTTTCCTGGGAACGGCCTGGTTGCCAGTACTGTGGTTCTGTAATATTATTTGTGTATAATTAATTATTGATTTATATGATGAGAAAAATAGTGATTTTATGTGGATATAGATAGAGAAAAATTTTAATGTGACAATTGTTGAAAATTAATATTTTATCTTTTTCAGATAAAATAATTTATTTAAATATATTATTTTAATAATATATTGATGGTGGTATTTTTACAATGAATGTGGGATATATGAGTATATGAGGAGGAAGAGTATTTTTGTGGCATTAAATGATTAACACATGTTTTGTGTGTTGGTGGACATAATTCTTGACTGAAAATTTATTATTGACTATAAAATCGCCCGTTTGTGAATTTCGGTCAATTTCTGTTTGGAATTTGGAAAAACTTTCTTCTGCAAAGTTGTAGAGAATTGAATTTCCTATAAAAACTCGCGAGATTCGAATTTTCTGACAAAAGGGCTATTTATTATGAATTATTAAAGTTTCAAAGTTCCGAAATAATTGATTTTTGGGAGTTTTAGTTAATTATTTTGAGAAAAACGTTTTTTGTATTTTTTTGGACATCATAAGCATGTGCGAGGTGGCTGATTTCAGATTTTCTAAGGTGGGCTTAAAAATTTATATATATATATATATATATATATATATATATATATATATATATATATATATATATATATATATTATTATATTAAATTTTCTGCTTTGGTGTTCTAAGCATTTTCCTATAAATAGGGTGCTTAGGTTTGAATTGAAAATCACACCAGAAACACAAGTTTCTCTCTATTTCTCTCTCTATATTAGTGAACGTATTCTTGTGAGTATTCTAATACTTTGAGTATTGCTATACGATGCAAGTTCAAGTCATAGCCTATATCCGGTATTTCAACTAGAAGTACTGTTTTTACGAGTTAAGGGATGTTATTTCTTCTTAAATGATATTATTTTCTTCAATATCATTATGCCGAAGTATTGATCTGAACTTTTTATCAAATTTAGAACTTTTCATGTCGGGGTTACTATTCATGAGTTACTATTCACGAGTTACTATTCACGAGTTACTATTCACCGAAAAATGAAATTTTCTTCTTTTTGTCCAAAATATATATTCTGGATACTAGCTTTGATTGTATCCATGTTTTGATCATTCTTGAATTTTACTTCACTATGATTATTTATAAGGTATTTTTGGACATGGAATAGCTGAAATACGAATTCTTAATATTTATTATTTTGTTTCACTGGATTCGTTTCCTTTAAAATATTTTTCATCATCCTCAGTCCTAAATGATGATATAACTGAATATTTTTGGCCTGTAGTGCAAAGATGAATGATTTCTGATGAATATCTTTGGCCCGTAGTGCAAAGATGAACAGGTGTTGAGGTGAACATGACCAACTGATGAATATCTTTGGCCTGTAGTGCAAAGATGACTATTTGATTCAAGATATTTATTAATTGATGTTACAGGGATAAAATGTTGATGATGGGCTTTTAAATTCATAGATAATAGTAGATTTCATTCTCTACGTAACTCTTCTATGAATTATTATTTTCCGCTGCGAATATTGATTTAAAACTTGTTGTCTATTGTATTCTATTAAATTTTTCCCTGTTGAAGACTAACGATAATTTGTTGTATATTATCTTAGTCATAATATTCTTTATTGGGCTAGTTGAGCTCACCCTTTTCCTTGTTATTCCATTTTTCTTCTCAGGAGGCGAGAATGTAGCGAGTACTAGTCGGGATATGGAATGATGGTTCAAGACAGTTATTTTAGTAGTCCTCACTATTTTGTAAAATAGTGTATCAATAAGTATAATGAGGACTTAATTGAGTATGAATATTGTCTAGATGACAATATTTGTATTTAAACTCACAGTATATGTGTTGTCGTATTTTGCACGACAATTGTAATAATAAAGTTGTAGTTATTTTCTGTACCATGTATTTGGCGACTCAGAATGGGTTGGATGGATTGGACCTATTTTGGGGGCGTCACAACAGGTTCTACCATATAGCCTACAAAGCTTAAGTATATCCAATGGCACATCTACCAAGCGAATCAAAGACTGGAGGAGATAATAAGCCACCTGTGTGAAACAAAGATAAATTCGCTAACTGGAAAGTTCAGATGCAAGCATACATAGATTCAATAGATGAAGATCTATTTGAAACTGTTCAAAATGGGCCCTACATTCCAACAAAGCTTGCACCAACTACAGACGATCCAAACAGAATACAAATCAAAGTCAAAGTGGAATGGACAGACAACGAAAAGAGAGCTGTTCAACTAGACAAAAAGGCTAATAATATTTTGTTCCAATCATTAGAAATGACCTGTTCGAAAATGTGGTCAACAACAAAATAGCAAAGGAGGTTTGGGAAGCATTGCTCATCATGCATGAAGGAACAGAAGAAGTTAGAGAAAACAAATAATCTATCCTGACTCAGCAATATGAGATATTTGCTCACGTTCAAGGAGAAAACGTGACTGCCACCTATGAGAGATTCAATATTCTGCTCAACTCTCTACGAGCCTATGGAAAGATCTATCCAAATAAAGATCTAATCATATAGTTCATGAGAGCCTTACCAAATAAGTGGGATGCCAAAACCACTACCATTAGAGAGTCAAAGAATCTCGATAAAATGACTGTTCAACAGTTATATGGAAACCTTCTTTCATACGAACTGGAGCTGACTCAACGAGCAGAAACTCTGTCTGAAGGAAGAAAGAAGGACAAGGGTGTTGCTCTCAAAGCAACTGAAAACACCTCCAAAGTCAACACTGAAGTTGACTCTGACTATGATGAAGATAATGATGTGGATTTTACAATGCTGGTGAAAAGGCTCAGAAAGTTCATGCGTCAAGGCAAAATCAGCAAACCAAAGAAAGTCAACAACTACAGCAGCCAGGAGCAGATAAATGATCTATGCTACAATTACAAGAAGCCTGGCCATTTCATTGCAAACTACAACAAACCTCTTAGAGAAGAACTAAAGAAGAAATCACATCCAAAGAAGGAATTCAAAGGCAACAAAAGGCCTCAGAAGAGAGACAAAGGCCTTATAGCTGGAGGATCGTGGAGTGACTCAGACAATGACTCAACTCCCAAATATGGAGATGATGAAGATCCTCAAATGGCAAATCTTTGCCAGATGGCCAAGCATGCAAAGGATAAACAGAACTCCAACATACATGAAGTAAGTATAGATGAGGTATTTGACTTCAACTCTCCTGATGTAGACATTGATGACTTAAGAACTGCATTGCATGGCATAACATCTGATCTGCATCAATACATGAAATGGTTTAGAGTCCTGCCTAAGGATTATTCACTCCTTCAAAAGGAGAAAGAGAAAGTTCAAGAAGAACTGGAAATAACCCTTCTAAGTACCGACTCTTTCTCCAAGCTTAAAGCTAAGAATTAGCTCTTAAAACAGATCAATGAGCTCAATGCACAAAGACAGTTAAGTCTAACCTCTAAAATTGAGGAACTAGAAAAGACAATCTCTACATGGAATAAATCCTCTTCATCCATGGACTCCCTGATCTCTAGTCAGAGAAGTGTCTCTGACAGAACAGGTTTAGGCTTTAGGGAATCCACCTCAGAGCCATGTGTGGAAAAGGTAAAGAAAACTAGCACTAGTAATGCTTCAAGTTTTAGTAGAGGTATTATATTTGTGAAATCCTCACAGAAGGAAGAACCAGTCCAACCCTGCTCTTTTGATTCAATCCACATTCCAAGGAGTAAAGGATCTCATGCTGGCCTGGGTTTCAGAAAAGAGAAGAGTAATCCAGCCACTACTGTCCAATCTCGAAGGATCGTAGAGTTGAGTAAAATCAACTCCATGAGCCAACTGGGAAGGAACAGTAGAGGAAAGGTACACTCTTCACAAATCATGAGACACAAGGACACATGGAAGAAGGAGAATCAGTTTAACAGAAAGATGACTGAGAACCCACACAAGTCCAAATGGAGGAAGAATCCTCATACACACACAAGCATGCATCATATTAGATGTTTTGTGTGCAATAAAATTGGTCACAAGGCTACTATATGCTATTATAATCCTATGCATGTGAGACCCAAAATCAAGCAGATTTGGGTTCCCAAGGGTACTAACAAAGTAGGACCCATGCAAGTATGGGTACCAAAATGAAAGTTTAATATTACCACAGGAACTGAGCTCCACGATCACAACCTGGTATCTGGACAGTGGATGCTTAAGGTACATGACTGGAAACAAAACCCTTCTATCTAACTACATAGAAAAGGAGGGTCCCTTAGTTATCTTTGGAGACAATGGCTCTGGCAAGACAAGAGGATATGGCTCAGCTGGGAATGGTGCAGTGTCCTTTAGTAAATTGGCATATGTAGAAGGACTACAACACAATCTCCTAAGCATCAGCCAACTCTGCGACAAGGGTCATCAAGTAACATTCCTCAACAATCAGTGTCAAGTCAGAGATTTAAAGACATCTACTATAAAGCTAACCGGAACAAGAGAATGAAATGTCTACACAGTAAATCTTGGTCAACTAGGCTCAAATGAGACAATATGCTTTCTGGCTAAAGCATCTGAAGAAATGAGCTGGCTATGACATAGAATACTGTCTCATCTTAACTTAAAGAACATGTCCAAACTGGCCTAAAAAGATCTAGTTACAGGCCTACCCAAGTTCAGCTTCGTCAAAGAAAGGCCGTGCAATGCCTGTCAGCTTGGAAAAAAGACCAGAAGTTCATTCAAGAGCAAAACTGCCAACTCAATTGACAAGCCCCTACAACTGCTCCACATGGATCTATTTGGGCCAATTCCAATAACGAGCCTTGGAGGAAAGAGATACTCACTGGTTGTCGTGGACGACTACACCAGATTCACATGGGTGTTCTTTCTAACCTCAAAGGATGAAATAAGCTCCCAATTGATTAAGATGTTCAGACTAGTGATGAACGAGAAATGGGAGAAAATCAAGGCCATACAAAGTGATTATGGCAGAGAATTCGGCTTCTCAGAAATGGACCAGTTCTACACAGACAATGGCATCATTCATAACTTCTCAGCTCTATGAACTCCTCAACAAAATGGAGTAGCTAAGAAAAAGAATAGAACGTTGATAGAGGCTAGAAGAACTCTACTAGTAGCAACACATCTGCCTGAATACTTCTGGGCAGAAGCTATCAACACTGCATGCTACACTCAGAACAGATCACTGATACACTCTACGATTAAGAAGACATCCTACGAACTGTGGAAAGGAAGAAAGCCAAATGTCAGCTACTTCCATGTATTCGGCTGTGCATGCTACATTCTCAATAATGGAAAGCAGTATCTGACAAAGTTCCAACCCAAGTCAGACGAAGAAATCTTTCTTGGGTATGCCACAGACAGTAAGGCCTATAGAGTGTTCAACAAGAAAACACTAAGTATGGAAGCCTCGATCCACATCATCTTTGATGAAATAGACTTGGACAAAACAGTGTCTCAAGACTCTACGAACGACAGTCCAGACTCAACGAATGAAGTCGTCGAGCCCAACACCACGATCGTAGTGCCAGACAATGAAATCGTTGACCAAGGAAATGAGATCGTAGAGAGGTCTGCACAAGACAACGAACCCTGACATCAGGAAGCAGAAATTGATCTTGAAGATCTCAGATAAGAAGGCATCAGGACAGATGTTCCAACAGGAAATAGATAGGCAAGAGATCACATTCAAGACCTAATCATTGGAGATCCTAGTGCAAGAGTCAAAACAAGAGCTACCACCCAAAATGAATGTTTCTATCTGAGCTTCCTATCACAAATGGAACCTAAGAAGATAGAGGATGCTATGGAAGACTCCAGCTGGATAGAAGCCATGTAGGAAAAACTTAATCAGTTTGAAAGAAGCAAAGTATAGAGATTGGTACCAAGACCAAAGAGTCATCCTATCATTGGAACCAAGTGGGTCTTCAGAAACAAGATGAATTAAGATGGAGTAATAACCAGGAATAAGGCAAGACTAGTGGCCAAGGGTTATTCACAAGAGGAAGGCATTGACTACGATGAGACATTTGCACCTGTTACCAGACTCGAAGCCATCAGAATATTCATTACCTTTGCTGCTCATATGAAGTTTAAAGTCCTTCATATGGATGTCAAAAGTGCATTCCTAAATGATGAACTTCAAGAAGAAGTATATGTAGAGCAACCTCCAGGTTTCATCAATCCATCTCTTTCTAATTATGTCTATAGATTAGACAAAGCCTTATATGGTCTGAAATAAGCACCTAAAGCATGATATGAAATACTAACTAACTTTCTTATTGAAAATGGGTTCACTAGAGGTAGAGTAGATACCACATTATTCCTTAGAAAGCATAAAGACAAAGTCTTATTAGTTCAAATATATGTTGATGACATTATTTTTGAATCTACTGATGAAAAGTTATGTAAGAGATTCTCCAAGCTTATGTAGAGCAAGTTTGAAATGAGCATGATGGGTGAGCTGAATCTCTTTCTTGGATTGCAAGTAAAGCAGACTGATGAAGGAATCTTCATAAACCAAGCCAAGTACATTAAAGACTTACTTAAGAAGTATGGCATGGAATCAGTCTCTCCCATGAAAACCCCAATTGCTCCTGTAACCAAGCTTGACAAAGATGAAAAAGGTAAAAGTATTGATATAACTTAATACAGAGGTATGATTGGCTCTCTTCTATATCTAACTGCCAGTAGACCAGACATAATATTTGCAACATGCATATATGCTAGATTTTAAGCTAATCCTAAGGAATCACATTTTACTGCAGTAAAGAGGATATTCAGGTATCTCAAGGGTACACCTTACTTGGGGCTTTGGTATCCCGAGGAGTCCTCATTTGAACTAACCGGATATACAGATGCTGACTTTGTAGGTTACAAAATAGACAGAAAACGTACCAGTGGCACCTGTCAGTTGCTAGAAAACAGACTTGTGTCCTGGTTTAGCAAGAAACAAAACTCAGTATCTACTTCAACTGTTAAAGCAGAATACATTGCTGCTGGCAGCTGTTGTGATCAAATCCTATAGATGAAAAATCAGCTAGCAGACTATGGGTTTGATTTCAAATCTATACCTGTTCATTGTGATAACACAAGTGCCATAGTAATAACACACAATCCTGTCATGCATTCTAGGACTAAGCATATAGAAATAAGGTATCATTTCATTAGGGATCATGTGCAAAATGGAACCATATCTTTACAATATATGCCTACCGAAAATCAACTTGCTGATGTCTTTACAAAACCTCTAGATGAATCCAGGTTTAACAAATTAATAAGTGAGCTAGGCATGCTAAATTTATAACCATGAAATCTATGCTCCAGTTTGTGCTAACCATGCAGATATAAAGGCTATGTTTGAAGTCGTAGATATGACCAAAAGAAGTCCACGATCGTAGAGCTGCAGTGACATGAAAGACAACTATCATAGTGCAGACCCCACGAACGTAGTGCCAACTCAACGATAGCAAAGCTCCATAAACAGAACAAAGGAGCATCCTGTGATGACAAAGTTTAATAAATCTAAGAAATCTCTCTCTGACAAGCGTCTCAAGAACAAACCTAACCCTTGATTCACTCTATGAGATTGGCCCTTCCTAAGCTACCTTAAACCGAGAAGAATACTAAGTCAAAAGTTCATCACAAGGACCCGGGTAGACTCGACGATCGAAGTTTAGACTCGATGATCGAAGTTCAGACACGACGATAGAAGTTAAGACTTGACGAGTGTAGAGAAAACACCACGATCATAAAGACTACCTCAACAATCGTAGCCCTCCCAATGGATACATTAGCTCAGAAGGAGCTAAAGGCAAATCAGTACATTCCTCGACAGTCAAAATTCTTAGAGCCAAGCAGAATTTGACACATGGCCCACTAAGCAAATGGAGAGAGAGAAGTTACAAGTACAGTTTAAAAACACCTTATTTTTTGAAATTAGAAGTTCAAAAAGCTCATATCTCTCTCTACAAGAAGAAACCCTAACTTTCCAAAAAGCTCAAACAACCACACTCCTTGCAAAGAAATCAATGGCAGACTCCAATGTCGTCTCTGGCTACAGACTCTATTTTGATGAATTCAAGACAACTGACCCTAAATTTCGCAAAACTCTGTCTTTGATAAAGAAAACTGGTCTTGAAGAGGCACTGGGTACGAGCACATGGATCTACCCCAAGCTGATAAAGGAATTCTACAGAAATGGGGCGATCGAAAATGACGTCATCACTACGAGGGTCAAGGACGTGGAAATCAAGCTCAAGGCTGAGGACATCAACCTAGCCCTAGGTTTCAAATCTAAAGGTTTTTCGTTTATAGAGGGCATCGATTTCCATGAAGGCCTAAAGAAGATGCATCACAAGAAGTTCCCCACTATCAAAGGATACAAGAAGAAGGAGTATACGTGGTCAACAAGTAATAAAGTGAAAGTAGAGTATCGTTCCCACGAGGAATTGTTTAATAAAAATCCAAGTACTAACCCGTAACCAATTCAATCGTATTTAAACGAATGAAATTCAAATTATATAATTAAACTACTATTAAATTCCACTAGTTAAATTAATATTACGGAGATTTAAGATCACAACATCACTTATTGCTTCATTTAAGTTAACACACTTCTCATCAATTATTCTCTATCATGAATTGTTAATCAAGAATACTAAAGCAGATAAAACCACCTCTCAATGCATAATACCCATATTAACGTCAATCCACAACTTAGATAGAAATCCGTTAAACACCTTAATCAACTAACCCACTATATTTTTATGTGAATTACAATTGAAGAAGGTTGAAGAATAAGTTCTCTATCCGATTACATGCGGTGTCAGGCATATCTTTACCTTAACACTCATCAAGTTTAAGCTACTAACAAAATCCTGAACACATGTTATCATGATAAGATCTAAATCAATACTTCATCTCTCGAGTTCATATAGATTATCACGGTAATTGATGGCCAATCAATTAAATAATTAAGTCCAAATCACAATAGACAATCCTCACAATAGAATATAATAATTTATAGGGAAGCATATTAAAATAAACTACACAATAAGATCCATTGTAATCTCAAACAAAGAATTAGTTCATTGAATTAAAACTAAGAATCCATAATTGAATACACATTAAAAGACAAAGATAGAAGAAGATGAGAAGATAGAATCTATTGTCCGTAGATTTGACACTCCCTCCTTGCTCCTACGTTGATTCTTCAATGGTCTCCAAGTTGTTTCAATCTCCAAAACTAATTAGAACTAGTGTTTTGATCTAATTTACTCTAATCTAATCTAATGGAATCTTATTTCTCCTCTAATCTCCCTTCTAATCCCTATTATTCCCTTCCTTTTATAAACCTTTTTACATGTCTTTAAGTCCGCTTAGAAGTCCTTGAGTCAATTGGATCGAAACAATCCATCCCGAACTCAAATTTGGCCAAAAAAAGTCTTTTCAATGCGTACCCCCGCCCCGGCTGGGGTTTATTCTTGTAAAGGGCCCACCCCGGCTGGCTTTGGGTCTATTTTCCAGTTGGTACCCCCGCCCCGGCTGGGGTTCATTTTCTGTCACAGTGTCCTCTGGTAAAACGGCCATAACATTTGATCCGGGAGGAGTTACGGGGCCCGCCACCTATTAAATCGAAGATATCGACGAGCTCTACAACTTTAATTCTTTGAGATTTGACAGATTCGGATTGGATGAAGGTTGAAATTGAGCTTGAAGTAGATGTTTTATAAATTGCAAGTATGAGAACTCTTAGCTTTGATCTTCGTTGATAAAAAGGCCATAACTCTTGCATCCGAACTCCGATTGGGACGATTCAAGATGTTTTGAAAAGCTAAGAAGTAGATATACAATAATATCCAAGTTCCAAGCTAAGAACATGCATCCGACTTGGTGTTAAAAGTCCTTCAATCTTCCCTTCTTGCATTACTTGCGTATTTTAGTCCAAAAGATTTCCGAATTGCTTTCCCTTGCTTTTTCATGCCAATATTATGTCATAGCCTACAAAATAACATAAAATGTATGAAAAGTAACTAAGAAACATAAGATTAAACAAATAATTCAAGTAATAGATACTGGATAAGTAGGTATAAAACTTACTTATCAAGTTTCCTCAGAGGTATGAATTTCTGGTAGATATTATTGGGAAGTGCATATGCTGCAAGAGCTCCAGCCATGACTCTGTAAACGAGGTGCAGCTTAAGCTCATAACAACCATAAGTTGTGGGATACAGCTAACTATGGAGCCCTACTACTTGAATGGATTGGGAAGTGGATTCTTAGCTCGAAAAGGTCAAAGAGCTCTCAAAAGATGTTCTACGGGCGATTCATAAGTATCATCCTACAGTTTGCTTTGGGTGATAAGATTGGGGACGATGAAGGAGAGTCCATCAATCCAAACAGATGAATGACCTAGTAGCTATTCAAAAACTGGAAAAGGAACCCGGCAGAGAACATAAGGATGATGTCTGAGTCCAGTGGAAGGACTGGTGATGTAAAGGAATCAGGGATTCCAGGAAACATGTCTGTTGTCAAGGAGACTGAAGAAGAAGAGGAAGAGATCAACAAAGAAGAACCCATTGCTTTAATCAAAAAAAGCAAGGGCAAAAGAAAGCTGAAGGCTTATATGGTAGAAGAACCTCAGGGTTCAACCACTGATATACCTCAGGAGCTTTCTGAAATTGAAACTCTGAGGATTTTAAGAAGGAAAGAATAGCAGGCTGAGGCAGATGAAGACAGAGCCACCATTTCTCAGCTGTTGAAGAAGAAGAGTAAACACAACCACAAGTTCATGAGGCCATTTGTCTCCTCGATCGTAGAGTCTCTATCGATCATAGAGACCAGATTGGAAGCCTCTCCCAAAGAAGTTGCTGCAATAGATACTATGGATGATCAACAGTTCAGAGCTGAAGCTGAAGAAAGTCCTGAGGCTGTGGCTCAGACTAGGAAACCTAGAAGAAAGTTGGTCAAAAAGTACATCCTTGTGAATGAAGGAGTACTTAAAGAAGAAGACAAAAAGATGGCTGCTGAGAAGGAACTATCCAATGTAAGCCAAAAAGACATAGCTCAAGCTGAGGGGGAGCTGCCTGAAGGTCTCATTCTAGAGAATGCTCCAGCTGAGGGGGAGCTACTGGAAATGCAAATGGATGATCATGTTGAGGGGGTGCCTCATGACATCCCTATGTCAGAAGAAGCTGCTCCTAAAGAGAATGAGAGAGCACTTGAGCAAGAAAATCAAAAGGAGGTCATTGATGTAGTGGAGTCCTCAAAAGGAGATAGAGAAAAAGAAGAAGAAGAAGATGATGATGATATCGAGATCATAGCTGTGGGATGTGATGGGTATAGGAAAGCTAACTACAATCAGTTGTTCTTCTATCTACCCATGATGTCCTTTCATAGAGCTCAAATTCTCAATTCCTGGAATCACATGTTCTGGAGCTTCAAAGCATATCCAGCAATCTTAGTGCTAGCTTTCAGGAAACTTCAACTTTGCCAAGAAGCTGATCACAAATGGTCCTTCTTCAAAGAATGAGCATGAGGTACTATCTATCCCTATATCTTTCAGGGTCAATCACTATCCACCATCATTTTTCAGACAATTCTATGAATTCCCAAGCTGGTTGGAAGTGATCCTCAATCCACTAAACCAATTCCCAGTTACAGAATCCCAACATTCTGTAACTGATTAACCAAATATGCCCAACTTCATTTTGATCCCATCTCCTCTCATCTCTACGATTACTGATTCGAGCCCAATTGTAAAGTCACACACTTAAATCATAGAGCCACCTACTCAAGAAGCCCAAACACAAGCCCCTCCATCAGATATTCCGTCCTCATCCTCAAATGAATATTTCAACCTTGATCTTGCTCTCTACACCTTGCAAGATTAATACACAAGAGTACCTCCTCATTTTCCAAATAATCCACAACTCTGTGAACTCCTTTCAGATCTGCCCACCAAAACTGAGTTGTCAGAAGTGTCGAAGAAAGTGATCAAGGACATAGATGACAGTCTTGAAGCTCACACTGAACTTATTCAAATGAGACTGACTAAAATGGTCAATGCTGCCAATTCTCTCCCAAGCACCTTAAGCTCTGAGCTCATAAAGAAGCTTAGGGAGATCATAAAAGAGATACTTAAGAGCATAAATGACAAGGATCAGATCCACTTTCAAGCTGCTAAGAAACACAGGGATGCTGTTCTTCTCTTGCAGACGGCTCAGGAATCCCAAAATAAACTCATGATGGATAACATCACGAATTTGCAAACTGCAGTGAAGGAATTCCAAGGATTTTTCATGATCCAAGGGAAGCAAACTAACAATGTCCTGGACATCCTCCAATGAAGGGAAGCTCGATCTGATGCTCTAATCAAAGAGAATCAAGAAGACATTGCCTAAACCCAAAGTCAGCTCAACGAGCTTGTCCAAGGAATGACTCACCTCTCAGAAGACATTCGAACCCTTGATGCTGACATAAAGGGGGAGAATACAGGGAAAAGAGAAAAGGGCAAGGGCAGAGGAAGAGGCACATTCATTGCTCAATCATCAAGGATCCCTCCTCCAAGGCAGTCTCATCATCAGACTCCACAAACTGGCCATCAGACTCAATGATCTGAACAGCAGTTAATCATCATGGCTCAACCATTGAGGAGTCAATGGCAAACTCCCAGCTCACAAGAAGTGATCACCACAGGCCTAAGAATGCCAATTAGAGATCTTGCATTCATGAATAGGCATGATCACAATCCTAGACTAAGTCAAAGTGAACTGGAAGATCTAGCCAGGAGAGACGAAGCAAGCAGGAAAAGAAGAGCTGAGGAGTATATAAATCCTCCACCAGGCAAAAGGTCGAAGAAACAAAGATAAGCTGAAATTTAATTCTTATTGATGTAAAGCTTAATTGTAATATCTATTTTCAAACATCAATAAATTCATGCTTATTCTTTAAATATTTCAGCTGCTCACTGAAATATTAAGTCATATTTACTTTCCTGCAACTGCGTCTAGAAATTAATAATCATAACACAAATCTCCTTGGTTATGTCAACATCAAATAGGGAGAGATTGTTGGGAGATTGCATATGTTGATTTGATGTTTTAAAGTAAATGCTCATGATTATATGTAAAGTCCTTCAAGGAATATATGTACAAGGACTTAGTGATAGATCAAATTTGTTAGGTTGATTTAAGCTTTTAATGTTTATCATTCTGTAAATGAATGTATAGATGAAGAGATCAAAGATGTTAGGTTGATCTATATCTTGAGATGTAATAGATAGGCTTCAATGAGATCGTAGTCTATCGAGCTGATCAAGAGATTGCAGAAAGCCAATGCAAAATCGTAGAGCTTCGAGGATCGTAGTGTGCCTGCCTTGAAGGGCCTCTTCGGAATTTGTAGAGTGGTCCCAACGTTTGTCGAGCCAACTCAGAGATCGTAGTGTGCTCTCGGTGACGTAGAGTCTGCAAGATAAGAAAGTGAAGATCGTAGTGTGCCAGTCCTTAAGAGAAATCGTAGTGTTCTCATATCAGATCAAGTACCAAGGTTGTAAGACACCACGATCTGAATCGTAGAGTATCATCTGCCTGCGTCAGAAGCATCGAGCCTTACCCATTTATTTAAAGATAAATCCCAACAAATGTGGAATGGGTTATAAACGTTGAAGTACTCACTAGTCCCAATGACATAAAAAATATCTTTAGTATGCAACAAAGAAGCGTACTGAAGAAGCTAGGGAAAGGACCATGGGTCAGAGAAAAACACCTTTTCAGGTGTTAGGTGAGAAAGCAGTCTGCTGTGTCAGTGGGCCAGAATGCAATTCAGAAGATGTGCAGAAAAGTCTCCATCAAATTTCAAAAATGTCAAACACATTTAATGCTTCAACGGATGGATCCAACGGATAGATTTCAAGGATCACATATATGCAAAACACCAACATATGATTAAAAAGAAGTAAGCATTGAACAAAACACTGAAGAACACTCAACGCTCAACTCTATGATCTGAGAAAAAGAGAAAGCTTGCTCAGCTACTCAGTTCTTTCGATCAAGTGCTTAACAGCAACTGAGTAGCATCAACCAAGAACTCATTAACAGCCAATCAAGTGAAGTAAGAAGTACCAAGTCAGAAGGAGTTGAAGAGTTCTAAGTGAACTGTGAAGAACCAAGTCTGCTGGACTTGAAGAGTTTAAAAGTGAACTAAGAAGTGCATAGACTGCTGGTCTAGAAGGAATCTGTGAGATTCAGAAAGTGTAAAAGATATCCTTAGTGGATTTCTTACTCGAGGAGTAGAAGAGTGGACTAGGAGCTTTAAGTGCTCTGAACCACTTAAAAACTGCTGTGTCTATTACATTATTGCTATAACTGCTATAACTGTT
Source organism: Panax notoginseng (assembly GCA_016801055.1). Taxonomy (NCBI): domain Eukaryota; kingdom Viridiplantae; phylum Streptophyta; class Magnoliopsida; order Apiales; family Araliaceae; genus Panax; species Panax notoginseng. The sequence continues at coordinate 62,028,037 of CM029019.1, read as the reverse complement.
ATAACTATCTCTCTCTCATTAACTCACTATACCTAAAAGGGAGAACAAACAAATCTTAATTCCGCTGTGTTTGAATCATTATCAAAACTAACAAAGTAAAAAGAAAAGAATTTTAAATATCTATTCAACCCCCCCTTCTAGATAACTATTGTGTCTCCGGGAACTAAAAGAAAGTCTTTGTATTAAATAAACTCTTTTTTTAATAAATGAACAAAATTAAAAAGTAAATGCTTATCACATCCAATGTGATTAGCTTGAGTCTTTATAGCTCTCTAGTTTCAAATCAGATCCACTATAAATACATCCTTAGTTTTTGTCAAGTATTTTAGGATGTTATTCACTATCTTACAATGATATTCTCTAGAATTTGACTGATCAACGTCATGTCTCGTATATTTCATTGCATACATGATAATTACTCATGCGATCTCTCTTTTTAGGTGTCTTTGGGGACAATTTTCTTAGAGAAATATACTCCATGACTTATCAACATGAGACCTCTCTTGGAGTTTGGCATGCTAAACCTCTTTAGCATTGAATGAATGTACGATCCTTGGGTTAAGCCGAACATCCTTTTAAATCTATCTATATAGATCTTTATCCCCAAAATATAGGATGCTTCTCCCAAATCATTTATGGAAGATGTTTAGACAACTTTATCTTTACTGATTGTAGCATTGACATGTCAATCCCTATAAGTAATATATCATCATATAATACTAGAAATATCACTACGCTCCCACTGATCTTCATGTACACACATGGTTCATTCTCATTTTTTGATAAAATCAAACCCTTTTAATTATCTCATCAAAGCGAATGTTTCATCTTTGATAAGCTTACTTTAATTCATAAATGGATCGTTGTAACTCACATATACGATTTGCTCCATTTGATGAAATAAATCCCTCTAGCTGTATCATATATACATTCTCCTCAAGTCACCATTGAGGAAGGGCATCTCCACGTCCATTTCCTAGATTTGTATAATAAGCTGCAATCGACAAGCAAAATTCGAATGGACTTGAGCATTAGTACATGTGAGAAGGTTTTATCATAGTCAACTCCTTGACTTTATTTGAAATCTTTTGTCACCAATGTAGTCTTATAGGTCTTACCTTGCCTTTTACTCCAGTCTTTCTCTTAAAGACCCATTAAACCATAGTCCATACTTGGTTCTAATACATGGAGTCAATTTCATATTTCATGGATATTTGACATTTCTTTGAGTCTTTATTACTCATAGCCTCATTGTCTATAACTAGATTGATCATCATCCTCTATGATGCGTACCTTATCGCCATCATCTATAATGAATCCATAACTATCGGGTATCTTTGGTACTCTTTCAGATTTACGATTCGATTGTGGTACAATAGGTCTATCTACATGTTCCTCTATTTGACTTATAGTGCTTTGTGGTTCTTGAAATCCTTCAAGATCTATCTTCCTCCCACTAACTCCTTCGAGGATAAACTCCTTTTCCAAGAAGGTAGCGTGTTTTGCAACAAACATCTTTTGTTCAGTAGGATTATAAAAATTGTGACGCCCCCAAAATAGGTATACATCACTCATTTTGAGTCTCCAAATACATGGTACAGAAACAACTACAACTTCATTAATATAATTGTCGTGCAAAATACGACAACACATAAACTGTGAGTTTAAATACAAATATTGTCTTTTAGACAATATCCACACTCAAATAAGTTCTCATTATAATTATTGATACAGTATTTTACAAAATAGTGAGGACTATTAAAATAACTATTTTGAATCATCACTCCATACCCCGGCTAGTTCCTGCTAAATTCTCACCTCCTAAGAAGAAAAATGGAACAAAAAGGAAAAAGGTGAGCTCAACTAGCCCAGTAAAGAATATTATGACCAAGATAATGTACAACAAATTATCCTTAGTCCTTAATAGGAAAAAATATGATAAAATATGATAGACAACAAGTTTTAGATCAACAACTGCACCGGAAATAACAATTCATTAGAAGAGATAAGTAAAGAATGAAATCTACTATCATCTATGAATTTAAAAGCCCATCATCAATATTTTATCCCTGTAACATCAATCAATATACATCTTGAATCAAATATTCATCTTTGCACTACGGGCCAAAGATATTCATTTGTATCACCAGTTAGTCATGTTCATCTCAACACCTGTTTATCTTTGCACTACGGGCCAAAGATATTTATCAGGTAATCATTTATTTTTGCACTACAGGCCAAAAGTATTCAGTTATATCATCATTTAAGACTGAGAATGATGAAAAATATTTTTAAAAAACGAATCCAGTGAGACAAAAGAACAAAGATTAGGGATTCGTACTTTAGATAATCCAAGTTCAAAAACACTCCATAATAAACCATAATGGAGTAAAATTCAAGAATGAAGATAAAAACATGGATACAATCAAAGGTAGTAACCATAATAGACATCTTGGACAAAGAAGAGAAAATTTCATTTTTCGGTGAATAATGCCGTATTCGTGAATAGTGCCGTATACGTGAATAGTGCCGTATACGTGAATAGTAACTCCGGCATAAAAAGATAGAAATTTTATAATAAAATTCATACCAATATTTCAGCATAATGATATTGAAAGAAATAATATCATTTACGAAGAAAATAACATCCCTTACCTCAAAAGAACTGTACTTCTGACTGGAATATCAGATATAAGGCTGTAGAAAACTTGCACTGAATAACAACTCTCAAAGTATCTAAATACTCACAAAATACGCTCGATAATATATAGAGAGAAAACTTATGATTCTGGTTTGATTTTTAACTCTAACTAAGCACCCTATTTATTAAAAAATGCTAGAACGCCAAATGAGACTAAATTAATAAAATATTATTATTTTATACAAAATTTCCCGCATGCCACCTTTGATCAAATTTCAGCACACCACAGTGGGGCCCACCAAAATCAGCCAAATCCATACCAACCAAAAGTGGGGACCACCATGTTTTTTAATAAAAATATTTATTTCCAAAATTTTAATAATTCATAATAAATAGCCCTTTATCAGAAAAATTCAAATCTTATGTCTATTCCATAATAAATTTAATTCTCTACAACTTTGTAGAAGAAAGTTTTTCTAAATTCCAAACAGAAAATGTCCGAAATCCACACACGGATGATTTTTAATACCTCCATTTCGACAAAATACTGATAAAACACCTTAGCTTTAATTCCTTCATTTATATCCATATAAAATAAAGATTTCCCTATCCATAATTTATATTCACATAAAATAAATATTTTCTTATCATATAAATCAATAATTAATTATTCACAAATAATATTACAGAATCATAATTATGACAACCAGGTCGTTCCCAAGAAAGATGAGGCTTTCCGATAAGAATTTCTCTTTACTAGCGTGCAATTAGATAACCAAACCCCTTTCCTTACAAAGAACTTCCTTAGATATTACCAATAATGTTATCTAATAATATTATTCAAATAATATGAATTATTGATATGATAATGGAAATACTATGCAGTGATAATTATTGAAACAACAATAATATAAAATATCAACGCAGCAATTATTGAATCAATAAAATAAAATATTGAACAGTAATTATTGTAATAATTATTGAGTAGTGCCTTCTTACGTAAGAATCAATAATCCAACAATACTGTGCAGTACCGTGTTCTACTGTGCAACTACGCGTATTACTGTAATTTTACCACTGGGTATTCCAACAGTGTTAATGGTCACAATTACGCCGTTATTTATAAAAACTCAAACTTGTCATTTTCTTCATCCGACCGTTTTCCGTTATGGGACCCACAAATGGATGCGCCGTCATACGAATATTCCCCTACAACAAGAATATTTCACGACCAAATGAATATTCCCCGACAAAAATGAATACTTTATAACCATTTGCTTATTTTACAAAATTTGCACATTTCACTCATAACCAAAGTATTATATCAAATTAACTCCATTTATTTTAAGATAATGAATAGAGAAAATTTAATTTTATTTATAAAAAGTTGGGGTCTTACAACCTCCCCTCCTTATGAAATTTCGTCCTCGAAATTGACATACGTACCTGGTGTTTCGAAAAGGTGAGGGTACCTCGCTTTCATTTCCGATTCCAACTCCCAGGTCATTTTTTCAATAGCATGGTTCCTCCACAAAACCTTGACTTGTGGTATAACCTTTGTTCGTAGGACATGCTCTTTCCTATCCAAGATCTTAACAGGTGCCTCGTACGTTAAATCTTTGGCTATCTCGTCTGGTTCTAACACAATAATGTGGTTTGGGTCTTTCACATATTTGCGAAGCATAAATATGTGAAAAACATTATGAACACGAGACATGCTTGGAGGTAATACGAGTCTATAAGCCACATTTCCTATTCGGTCAAGAATCTCACATGGACCAATAAATCGTGGATTAAGCTTTCCTCTCTTCCCGAATCTTGTAACTCCCTTTCATGGAGCAATACGTAACAGTACATGATCTCCAATATTAAATTTCACGTCCTTTCGATAAGCTTTCCTCTCTTCCCGATCCTGTGCTGTTTGTATACGTTGTCGAATCGTTTAAATTTTTTCTGTAGTTATGCGTACCAATTCTGGTCCCAACAACGTTGATTCACCCACCTCGTCCCAGCATACTGGAGAACGACACTTTCGTTCATATAACGCCTCGAATGGAGCTATGCCTATACTTGCTTAATAACTGTTGTTGTAGGAGAATTCCACTAATGGCAAGTACTTATCCCAACTTCTTTTGAAATCTAGGACACAGAGTCTTAATAGATCTTCAAGAGTTTGAACAATCCTTTTTGATTGCCCGTCCGTTTGAGGATGGTATGCCAAACTGAATCGTAAATCTGTGCCCATAGCTTTCTGCAAGCTAACCCAAAATTATGAAGTGAATATTGGGTCACGATTCAAAACAATAGATACTGGCATGCCATGCAATCTCACAATCTCATTTACGTACATACGAGCACGACGTTCAAGGGAATAAGTCTCACATATAGGCAAGAAATGAGCAGACTTGGTTAATCTATCAACAATAACCCAAATAGCATCTATACCTTGAGAAACTTTGGGAAGACCTGTAACGAAATTCATGGTAATGTGTTCCCACTTCTATTTTGAAATCTCAAGTGGTTGCAATGGACCCTTTGGCACTTGATGCTCCGCCTTTACACGTTGATAAGTTAAACACCTCGAGATAAACTCCACGATCTCTCTCTTCATATTGCTCCACCAAAATGTATGTCAAAGATCATGATACATTTTGGTACTCCCAGGATGGATTACAAACGGTGTGTTGTGTGCCTCCATCATGATTCTATACTTCAAGTCAGAATTGTTAGGAATGTAAAGTCTGGAGTTGACTCGAAGTATTCCTTATTCATCGATTCTTGCTTTTGGAATAACTCCTTCTTGTACTTTCATCTTCATACGCATCAGCTCTGGGTCTGTGGCTTGAGCAGCTTTAACTTTATCGATTAAAGTCGGTTCTACTCGTATATTTGATATCATCATGTGGGTACTTGGAGCCTTCATCTCTATCTCCATCCTTTGTAAGTCATACAAAATGGGCCTTTGTGTTAACAACATTGCACTCGTACCCGCATATGATCTTCTACTCAATGCGTCAGCTACTACGTTTGCTTTTCCAGGATGATATTGGATGGCATGATCGTAATCTTTCAATAGCTCGAGCCAACGTCGTTGCCGCATGTTGAGTTCCTTTTGGGTGAAGAAATATTTGAGGCTTTTATGATCTGTATAGATCTCCACTTTCTCCCCATACAGGTAGTGTCTCCAGATCTTCAACGCAAAAATGACTGCTGCCAACTCCAAATCATGAGTAGGATAATTCCTCTCATATTCTTTGAGTTGTCGTGAGGCATAGGCTATGACTTTCCCATGTTGCATGAGAACACATCCTAACCCTTTTCCTGAAGCATCGCTGTAGATAACAAATTCATCCGAACCAGATGGTATTGTCAGAACAGGTGCCGAAATGAGTCTCCTCTTGAGTTCTTGGAAACTCTTCTCGTATTCCTCACTCCATACGAATTTTGTATCTTTCCGAGTCAGCTGAGTTAACGGAGTAGCGATTCGAGAAAATCCTTCCACAAATCTCCGATAATAACCTGCTAAGCCCAGAAAGCTATGTACTTCAATTACCGACTTCGGTTGATCCCAACTTTGTATGGCTTCAATCTTCGCCGGGTCGACAGATACTCCATGTTTTGACACCACGTACCCAAGGAATACTACTTCCTCAAGCCAGAACTCACATTTCTTTAGTTTGGCATATAGCTTGTTTTCACGAAGCCTTTGCAATACCAGCTTCAAATGGCGCTCATGATCTTCACGACTTTTGGAATAGATGAGGATGTCATCAATAAAGACGACAACGAACTGATCTAAATATTCTTTGAATACACGATTCATCATATCCATGAAAGCAGCAGGAGCATTAGTCAATCCAAAAGATATTACTAAGAATTCATAATGACCGTATCGAGTTCTGAAGGCAGTCTTTAGAATATTCTCAGTTTTAATCTTCAGCTGATGATATCCATGAAAGCAGCAGGAGCATTAGTCGATTCTTGCTTTTGGAATAATTCCTTCTTGTACTTTCATCTTCATACGCATCAGCTCTGGGTCTGTGGCTTGAGCAGCTTTAACTTTATCGATTAAAGTCGGTTCTACTCGTATGTTTGATATCATCACGTGGGTACTTGAAGCCTTTAACTCTATCTCTATCCTTTGTAAGTCGTACAAAATGGGTCTTTGTGTTAACAACAACGCACTCGTACCCGCATACGATCTTCTACTCAATGCGTCAGCTACAACGTTTGCTTTTCCAAGATGATATTGAATGCTATGGTCATAATCTTTTAACAGCTCGAGCCAACGTCGTTGTCTCATGTTGAGTTCCTTTTGGGTGAAGAAATATATGAGGCTTTTATGATCTGTATAGATCTCCACTTTCTCCCCATACAAGTAGTGTCTCCAGATTTTCAATGCAAAAATGACTGCTGCCAACTCCAGATCATGAGTAGGATAATTCCTCTCATATTCTTTGAGTTGTCGTGAGGCATAGGCTATGACTTTCCCATGTTGTATGAGAACACATCCTAACCCTTTGCCTGAAGCATCGATGTAGATAAAAAAATCCATCCGAACCAGATGGTATTATCAGAACAGGTGCCAAAATGAGTCTCCTCTTGAGCTCTCGGAAACTCTTCTCGCATTCCTCGCTCCATACAAATTTTGTATCTTTCTGAGTCAACTGAGTTAACGGAGTAGGGATTCGAGAAAATCCTTCCACGAATCTTCGATAATAACCAGCTAAGTCCAGAAAGCTACATACTTCGGTCACCGATTTCGGTTGCTCCCAACTTTGTATTGCTTTAATCTTCGTCGGGTCAACAGATACTCCATGTTTTGACACCACGTGCCCAAGGAATGCTACTTCCTCAAGCTAGAACTCGCGTTTCTTCTTCTTAGCGTATAGCTTGTTATCACGAAGCCTTAGATGTACCAGCTTCAAATGGTGCTCTGGGTCTTCACAAATTTTGGAATAGATGAGGATGTCATCAATAAAGACAACAACGAACTGATCCAAATATTCCTTGAACACATGGTTCATTATATCCATGAAAGCAGCAGGAGCATTAGTCAATCCAAAAGACATGACTAAGCATTCATAATGCCCGTACCTGGTTCTAAAGGCAGTCTTTAGAATATCCTCAGTTTTAATCTTCAACTGATGATAAAACTGAGGATATCCAGAACGAAGATCGATCTTTGAAAAGAATTGTGCTCCTTGCAACTGGTCAAACAGGTTATCAATGCGAGATAGCGGATACCTATTCTTGATGGTGACATTGTTCAATTCTCGTTAGTCAATATAAAGTCGCATACTCCCGTCTTTCTTCTTTACGAATAAAATAGGAGCACCCCAAGGAGATGTACTAGGATGAATGAAACTGATGTCCAACAACTCCTGTAGTTGGACCTTTAACTCCTGAAGTTCAATAGGAGCCATTTGATATGGGGTTTTAGAAATGGGCTTTGTACCCAGTTCAAGGTCAATAAAGAATTCAACTTCACGTTTTGGGGGTAGACCAGGAAGTTCTTCAGAAAATACGTCAGGAAATTCAGTAACAACAGAAATATTATTCAAATCTGACGTGTTTTTGTTCAAGTCCATAACATGGGCTAAGAAAGCTTGACATCCGTTTTTTAATAAACGAATGACTTTATGGCTTGATATAACAGTGATTAACTTTAGTGATTTGGTTGCTTAAATTCGCATAACAGGTTGGTTAGGAATATGAAAACTAACAACTTTACGAAAAAAATTAATTTTGGCATGATGAGTAGTTAACCAATCAATCCCTAAAATCACATCAAATGCAAGTATCTTTAAAGAGATATGATCAACAGGTAATGTGATTGTGCCAACTTGGATCAAGCAAGATTTATAAATAGTGGATATAATAAAAGTTTCTCCTAACGGAGTTTCAACAGATAAGTCAAAGTCTAATTTCTCCAAAGTCAAGTTTAAATGTTGAGCACAAGCAGTAGAGATAAAAGAATGGGTAGAACCGGTATCTATTAAGGTATAAACTTCACAAGAGTTTAAGATTAGCTTACCCGTGATCACCTCGTTCGGGTTTCTAACATTTTGGCCAGTCACGACAAACGCTCTCTCTTGAACCATTGACTTTGTTTTGTCCGTAGTCGCCTTTGGTGCCACCGTCCCATATGGACTTGACTTTGCTACCGGACAAAAATTGGACTATATGACCGTCTTTTCCACAACTGAAACACGCCTTGGAAGGCTGTGAACAGTTTGGGCTTATGTGTCCCTCCTCTCCGTATCTGTAGCATATAACTGGCAGTCGTTCTCCTCCCCTAGAATTTGTTACTGGTGCTGGTGCTGCTGCTGATGTTCTTCCGTCATTGTTGAATCTCCTCTTTTTGAAATTTTCACTTGACTCATCTCTCCTATTATCATGGCCATGATTACCACCTGAGTGGTTACCACTTTTGTCCGTATTTTTCCCTCTCCGCTGATTATCATTGCTTCGATGACTGCTGTCACCGGTATGACCCTGGTTGTGGTCCCTCGGTTAAACATACTCATTATCTTGCTCTAATAATTGAGCCCTGTTGACAACATCTGAATATAGAGAAAATTTGTGAGAGATAAGGTATTGACAAATTTTGAGTTTTAGACCTCTCAGAAATACCCGCGTCATACGTTCCTCATTCTCTACCAAATGAGGTGCAAACCTGGATAACTTCGCGAACTTCGCCTCGTACTGGGATGCTGTCATGTTTTCCTATTCCAGTCTAATAAACTCTACCTCCTGCATATGACAAATAATTTTAGGAAAGTACTTGTCATTAAACAATTTCTAAAATGTTTCCCAAGATATATTGAGTGCGGCTAGCTGGGTACGCTTCACAGATTCCCACCAGCAATCTGCCTCACCACGGAACATAAAGGTGGCGAATGGAACCTTCTGTTCCTCTGTACATCCCAAGACATTGAATATCTTGGTAATTTTCTTGACCCACGTTTTCGGCTTAATCAGATTCTGTGACGCCCCCAAATTCTGACCTCCACTTGGTCACTCAAATTCGGTTCATCACGCTCTCATGGTAAAACCATAATCACTAAAATAAAGCATACACAATGGAAAATCTAAATTAGAATAATATACAATGATTTATTATAATTATTCCCCCAAGTCTCGCAACCTAAAGTGCTTAATAGATTACATAATAATATCGAATAAAGACTTATTATATAATCCTACATAAGCTTAAACATAGTCTGGAAATAATCTTAAAATAATATAATAGATTTAACATGAAAAGGGATAAGCTAGTCGGTAGCCTTGCCCTTGCCCTTATCTGCTCCAGAGACACCTCCCTGCTCTTCCTTAACTGAAAGGTTTTAATTAAGCGAGGATGAACACAAATTGCCCAGCAAGTAATATACAACAAGGGGTAAGATATAATATCACAAGGTTTGAAATATCGAAGTGCCATTTCTAGGATAGTTCAAAGTTTCAGAATAACATCACGGATAAGGAATATCAACAATTCTTGGAATAAGAATGACAATTCAATATAAATCAATAGATATATATATGAATTCAACGACTAACAATGTATCCAACTGGATAAGTAATGCATACTGAGCAGTCACTAAGGACTATTGAACTTCCACTAGAGTTACCAATATTAAACTGATAGCCCAAAATAGCAAGTACTATAGATGATTAGTCTATAATACTTTACGTTAAGCATAACACCACAGTAATAATATACTCATGTGTTGGGGTTTCCAACAACATACAATCCCCTTACCATAAGGGTTGTCCAACCCAGTTTTCAAGATTTTCGTACCAATCAATTGGTTTGGACAGTTTTATAAACATGCATATAGTCTAGCCGAATAAAATGGCATCGACTCTTTCACAATATTCAAGAACAATACTAAGTTTATTATGAATAATAATTTTCACAAGGGTTTAAGCATAATGGCTCATTTGAACGAGAAAATAATATAAATTGTACTCAAAGAGATAAGCTTACGGTATTCGTCGAATCAAGAATGCAAAGATACTTGCACAATAAGATAGGTTTAGAAACTTGCCTTAAGCGTAGTTTATCCACGTTTAATAAATCAACACTTTTGAATCCTATTTATAGCGCATTATAAGTATACAATGTTCATTAGCTAACATAGTCTTTAATCAAGCTCGACACGATTCAAATATGCACATATAGCACAAAATCAGTTCATAAGTCATCATGAATTAAATACTTAGTTATAAACGAATCAAGAATGCTCAAGGTTAAGACTTTCTCTACTCATGGACTTCCCATTTCAATACAACACCAACTTAACAACTAAGAATCACACATATATATGTACACTAGTAGGTTTTAGATTACATGTAGCATCATAAACACCATGCAAGTTAGTGTCCAAAAGTCAAAATTCACTAACTGTGATTCCAGACTGGCGCAGCTGCGCCATGGCTAAGCCTAGGACCGGCGCAGCTGCGCCGTCCACCCAACCAAAACTCAGCTGCTGCCTTGTGGTCTCTGTTTGGCTTGAACACATAATCATATTTTGTCATGTTAAAGGCTTTCACATTCTTTTCAGATCAATTTAGGTCCCTTCTTGCATAACATGGTTCTAAGTTCGATCATTTCAATAATTTAAGGTCATTCAAGGTCGTGAAACCACAAAGTCTAGCATGCTTGCTTTCTAAACATACAAGATAGTTGTAAAACTCATATTAGGCATGCTTGTGTGTATTCATAATGCATATGTGAAACTAACACCGCTTTAGTTGAAAAATAGGATTTGTTCATGCTTTTCTTGAAATATGCTACACAAGTATGGTATATATATGTTTATGCTACATGAGTGAGTTTAAGAGCGTCATTAAATATGACCACAAATGTCAGATTCTAGTCTTCAAGATATCATGACAATATTTATATTCTAAACTTACTAGTAAGTCCAACTTGTTCATATTTCTTTGTTAATCACATAAACATAAGCTAAATGTTTATTCATGCATTTACAAGTCATATTCACATGCTTTCAAAGTCAGAATATTCATCATGTAGAAATCATACAAGTTAGCATACTAGACTAAGTCTTTCCTTGAAAACATTTCTATCACTAGGCTTAATAAGTTTGTTCATGCTCAAAAGGACAATGTACACTACAACATGTTCATCTATGTGTAAAATCAGTCATGTATAGCTTACAAGGTTCACAATTTGTAGAACATGATCTTTAACATAGTTGGTTTTCAAAACTTAGGGTTCAAATCTCCATTTAAACCATATATCTCCATTAATCATGCAAGTCTATGAAAACATTCTCACATTAGGTTAACATATTCACATATACATCATACACATGTTCACATGCTAGCTTAAGTCATAGCCACTAGTTCATATGGATCAGACTTGAAAATAGATTGCTCAACTGAAATCAGCAACCGGCGCAGCTGCACTGCGCCTCAATACAAATGTGGCGCAGCTACGCCGTGCCTGGTTCAGGCGAAGAAGCAGTTTACTTCGGCAGAACTCCAACCCAACCTCAAAAATTTCTCATGAAATCATTCCCAAACAATCATGTAACAATTTAAACATGCTTATATGGTCATATAACAACTATGTAGACATTACCCACCCTCATTAACAATCAATTCTACAAACTCAAAAATTTGAATTTCCATACTTACAAACTCTGCTTAACAGAAATTGAAATTTGGAAAGCATGAAATGGAATTATACCTCTATAATTCGAAGGAACTTGCTACTGCTTGAACTCCTAAGCTCTAAGAATGCTTGTAAGCCTTCAACTCTTACTTAGAAAATCTCAGACAACTCTCAGCAATAAGAATGAAGAAACACCGCTGCTATTTATAGAGGAACACAAATCCAGACATTGCCTTTTCCCATTGAATTAAACTAATGTGTTAAAGGATTGCGTGAAGGTTATGGAGGAGTTGTTAGATTAGTTGTTGGAACCCATCATGATCACCACTCCCCCATGATCATGAGCTAGAGAGTTGGAAGAAAATGAAGAACATAGGCTAGCCTTTTTGAAACACACGTGATTGAGGTTCTAGACACTCAATTTGGAACAAAGGGGAAAACCTCAACATTTCATATCATCAAGGCTTGATTTGGTCTATTTAATTTCTCATAATGAAATCTTAATGTACAATTGTTACCATATTAGGAATTTAGGGATTAATTATACATTCACATCATATAGTCCATGTACATTAAACATACACAGTCAGGTATTATTGTCCGGGTAGTTCCATAATTAATTCTACTACTCATGTAATCATATAATAACCTTATTATATAATATCTTATTTATTTATGTTAAATAAATAAATTTATTCCTTCCTTAATTAATTATCACTTAAAATACTATAGTTTAGTATATAGTCACACAATGTCACACTACACTATATAGTATAGATGTATTAGCACTCATCTGCACATAACGATGAATATAATATTATTATTATATTAATAACTTACCTCCTCATGTTAAATAAATAAATCATGCACTTCCTTAATTATTTAATACCGATATTAATTAATCCAATCACCATTGATCAATATATTTATGGATTTCGATAATCATTATTTATAATATAATATATTGCAAATAATAGTAATCACACATTATTAGTTAATTACTAAGAATTCAATATTCTACCACAACCATTAACAATTAATTAATGGTTTAGCACTTCCGTTGTTGGACATAACATACCTTATTGTAATATACTCCTATCATATGGTTTCACCTATGTTACACATATAACATTAATGTCCCCTAATTCAGTGCTACAGTAGAAAGTAACTAACTCAAACTGACTGATGGTGCAGCTGCGCCAGTTTGTACTGCTGGGACGGCGCAGCTGCGTCGTGCCCTGACAGTGCCAAGACTGGTGCAGTTTATGCCCGTGTCAGTTTTCAATGCTAACTTGTTTTACAAGACATGAATTGATCTCAACATGAGTGTTATTACGAGTTTACGAGTGTATTGATTACTTATACAAAATCACATGATCGACACGATTAATCTTCCTAATTCCCATTTTAATTCACTTAATGAATTTTCTCATTTCGCATTATGCCACATAAGGCATTTTAACGAGTTTTCCACAAACTCCACATTTTTTCATTTATTAAATTACTCAATATAATTGAGTTGTCTCATTTCATTGCACGAAATTGTTCATATTCAAATAAATATTTATTTCCATTAATATATTCACTTAAATAATACGCGAAATTTCTCGGGTATTACATCCTCCCCCCTTATAAAAATTTCATCCCAAAATTGCTACAAGGTTACACAAATAGATGGGGATAATCCCGCATCATCCTATCTTCTAACTCCCACGTTGCCTCCTCGACATCGTGGTTACGCCAAAGCACTTTTACAGAAGAAATAACATTATTTCTCAAGGTTTGCTCTTTCCTATCAAGGATTTGGACAGGAATTTCCTCATACGCTAAGTTCTTCTCCACTTGAATGGGTTCATAAGAAATCACGTGTTTGTAGTCAGGCTTGTACGGACGCAACACAGATATGTGAAACACGTTATGGATGTGCTCCAACTCAGGTGGTAGTGCAACTTTGTACGCTACTTCACCCACTCGCTTGAGTATCTCGAAACGGTCCTATGAATCTTGGACTCAGTTTCCCTTTCTTGCCGAAACGGATCTTTCCCTTCCATGGAGATACCTTCAAGAATACAAAACTACTGATTTCAAAATCTCGGTCTTGTCGATGCAAATCTGTATACTTTTTCTGGCGATCTTGAGCTGCCACTAGTCTGGCCCTTAACACTTTCACCACATCCGCAGTTTGTTGTACTAACTCTGGTCTGAGTATTCATCGTTCCCCGTCTTCATCCTAACATAATGGCATTCTGTACTTCCTCCCGTAAAGAGCTTCGTACGGTGGCATGCCGATACTCGCATGGTAACTATTATTATACGCAAATTCGACTAAGGGTAGGTGGTCGTCCCAATTCCCCTTGAAGTCCATCACGTAAGTCCTAAGCATGTCCTCTAGCGTTTGTATCGTTCGCTCACTTTGTCCATCTATCTGAGGATGATAAGCAGTACTCAACCTCAACTGTGTTCCCATCCTCTCTTGCAAACTTTTCCAGAATTTTAACGTGAAACGTGGGTCTCGGTCAGAAACAATCGACACCGACACTCCATGTCGTTAAATGATTTCCTTTACGTACAGACTCACTAATTGATTTAAACTGTAGTGGATCTTGATAGGTAAAAAATGTGCGGTCTTTGTAAGTCGATCCAAGATAACCCAAATGGCATTTAACCCTTTTTGCGTGACCGAAAGTCCTACTACGAAATCCATCGCAATATGCTCCCATTTCCACTCCGAAATTTCCAACGGTTGTAGCAACCCACTCGGCCGCTGATGCTCTACTTTTACACATTAACACGTAAGACATCTACTAACGTACTCCGCGATTTCACGTTTCAAATTGGGCCACCAAAAATGTTACCTCAAGTCTCGGTACATCTTTGTGCCTCCCGGATGAACGGAATATGTCGTATTGTGTGCCTCGTGCAAAATCTCCTCTCTCAACTCGGTTACCGCCGGTACCCATACTCTCCCTTCGAATCTTAAAATACTGTCTTTTTCTATTCAAAATTTTTCTTCCTCATTTTTCATGATCCTTCTTCTGATTTTCTCACATTCTCCATCTTTCTCCTGTGCCTCCTTTACCCTATCCAACAATGTCGGACGAGCTTCCATTACAAATAATTTCTCTTTAGACCTCTCGGGTCCCTTCACTTCTATTTCCAATTTCTCCATATCTCTTATTAATTCCTCCTGAGTTGTTAGTTGAAACAACTTCTCCCTTCCCTTCCTGCTCAGAGCGTCGGCAACTACGTTTGCCTTCCTCGGGTGATAAAGAATCTCACAGTCATAATCTTTGATCAATTCTAACCACCTTCTCTGACACATATTCAACTCCTTCTGTGTGAAGATATGTTTCAGACTTTTGTGGTCCGTGTATATCTCATATTTCTCCTCGTACAAATAGTGCCTCCATATCTTTAACGCAAAAACTACTGCCGCTAACTCTAAATCATGAGTAGGGTATCGTTTTTTGTAATCCTTCAATTGTCGTGATGCATACGCAATGACTTTGCCGTGTTGCATAAGCACATAACCAAGTCCTCTATGCGACGCATCACTGTACACCACAAATCCTCCCGTATCATCTAGTAATGATAATGCAGGAGCCTCTCTCAATCTTTTCTTCAACTCTTGAAAACTCTCTTTGTATTTGTCGGTCCATACAAATGTCACTATTTTCCTTGTCAGATTAGTCAACGGGGTCGCTATCTTAGAAAAATCTTGGATGAATCTTTGATAGTACCCAGCTAACCCTAAGAAACTTCTCATCTTCGTCAGTGTTCTAGGTTGTTCCCAACTACTTACTGCTTCGACCTTTTTGAGGTCTACTGAGATTCCATTCTCATCCACCACGTGGCCTATGAATTGAACCTTCTTCATCCAAAATTCGCATTTTAAAAACTTCGCATACATCTCCTCCTTTCGTAGTGCTTCCAAAACAATCTTCAGATATTCAGCATGTTCTTCCTCGGTCTTCGAGTAGATCAAAATGTCATCGATGAACACTACTACAAATTTATCCAAGTATGGCTTGAAAACTTGATTCATCAAGTCCATGAATGCTGCCGGAGCATTAGTTAAACCGAATGACATTACCAAAAACTCGTAATGTCCATAACGGGTTCGAAACACAGTCTTTGGTATGTCCTCGTCCCGTACTTTTAGTTAATGATATCCTGTCCGTAAGTCGATCTTTGAGAAACATTTCGCTCCCTTCAATTGATCAAATAAGTCGTCTATCCTCGATAGCGGATATCTGTTCTTGATTGTTACTCTGTTCAATTCGCGATAATCGATATAGAGCCTCATCGATCCGTCCTTTTTCTTCACGAATAACATTGGTGCTCCCCAAGGAGATACACTCGGTCGAATGTAACCTTTATCCAGTAACTCTTGAAGTTGTATTATCAATTCCTTCATTTCTACTGGCGCCATACGATATGGAGTTTTCAAAATCGGTGCCGTTACCGGTGCTAAGTCTATTACGAATTTGATTTCTCTGTCTGGCAGAAGGCCAGGCAGATCGTCCAGAAATACATCCTGAAATTCACTTACTACGGGTATATCTTTAATTTCTACTCCCTTTTTTCGAGTATCCACAACATAAACTAAATAACCTACACATCCTTTCTTTAACAATTTCCTGGCCTGCATCATCGTAACACAACATGATTGCTTAAGCGATGAGCTACCATAAAACACTACCTTAGACTTACTCGGAGTCTGAAGGTTCACACATTTGTTCTGACAGTCAATTACTGCTGCATGGTTATATAACCAATCCATCCCCAGTATTACATCGAATTCTCCTAGTCTAATAGGAATCAAGTCTACGCTCAGTTCATGTTCTATAATGTTTGCGCGACAATTTTGATAGACATATTCTACAGGGATTATTTCCTTATTCGCAACTTCTATATTTAAAGGATCTTTTAAACGTTCTCGGGGTGTACTAAGTTTACTAGCAAATTCTTCGGATACAAACGAACAGGTGGCATCCGAATCAAATAATACACAAGAATTTATATTATTGATTGGGATTATACCTGACACCACGTCCTTTGCAGCTACAACGTCTTGGACGGTCATGTTAAAGGTTCAAGCGGTTGATTGGTTAGGTTGCGCAGGTCCACCAATCATCAACTTACTTCCTCCTCTTTGGCTTCCGCCAGCTCCACCGCTTCCTTTCTTTGGGCAATCCTTTATCTGGTGCTCCGTCGATCCACAAGCGAAACATCCTCTGATTTTCTTCGGCTTTGGATAATTTGGCGATATGTGCCCCTCCTGACCGTAATTATAGCAGGTGTTCTTTCTCTTCTAACATTCTCCCTGATGGCTTCTTCCACATTTGTTGCAAGCTTCGGTCCTCTTCTTAAAGTTTCCCTGGTGACTCCCACCTTGGTTATTGTTTATGTTGTTATTATTGTTTTCCCATTTCCTCTTTCCGGAGTTACTTCCTGCGCTGCTGCTCCCTCCACGATGCTCACTACCAGCGTTCTTGTTCTTTTTCTCCTTATGATACAGACTTAAGGCCTCACTGCCACCTTCCGCAATGATTGTCTTCTCCAACAACGTCGTAAAGGAATCAATCTAGAAGACCGATACCTTATTATACAACCACGGCTTCAACCCCTGCTCAAAATGTCTCACTTTCCTCTCCTTATCCACAACTTGGTGTTCTGTAAATCGCGCTAGTTCATTGAACTTAGCTGTGTACTACGCCACCGTTATATCACCTTGTTTCAACTCTAAGAACTTCACTTCCATCCTACTCTTCATACTCTTCGGGAAATAGTTCTCGAAGAACAACTTAGTAAACCTCTCCCACGTTATCGTTCCTTCCCCCGCTCTCTGCTGATTAGTTTCCCACCAATAGTTCGCTTTGCCTCTCAGCATGTATGTGGCAAATACGGTCTTCTGGTCTTCACCCACGCGAGCTGTAGTGAAGGCCTTCTCGATCTCCTTGATCCAGGTTTACGCAACTATCGGGTCAGTAGTGTTCCTATGAACTTTGGGGGTCCTACACTCTTAAAGTCTTTGAAGGTTGTTACTGGGACAACTTGGGGAACGGGTGGTACGAGTTCGTTTCTTCCCCTCAGAGTTTCTCTCAATAAATCTACAAGTCTCTATATAGGATCTACAGGACCTCTCTCATCATTAACTGACTCTTCTGGGACAGTTATTCTATGTCTGGGCGGCATTTTCTGCATCACAAAATTTCCCATTTATTATCTAATCATCATATTTAGACATTTTTCAATAGAAAAGAACTACAAGTTTATAACACGTTTCTGAAATAGGATCATTTATATTCATATGCCAAAGGGTTACATTACACGTTCTTTTCTAGCATACTACTATAAATGATAACACATATCCCCTAGTATCACAAAAGACGGGGACCACACTAACTTACTACCCCTATAATATTTTTCAAAAGTTTGGGGTTACAACTGTCTCACATCTTACACAAAATACGGAGATTACAACATGTTAACAACACGTAAATAATACTACTACACTACTGAGCTTTTCCCTCTAACTCAATCTAACATCCCACGATCCATGGCGCTCTGATACTCCTGCTGCGTAATGTGTGCTACCATATCCCGACTTATGGTATGCCGGGTCTGTCCTTGCTCAGCTGGATAGTGATTTACCCCATCGATCAATCTCTCCATGGCCGTGCGTAGAGCATAGCCCATCTTGTTCATCTTCCTTCTCTTGCAACGCACCTCGTCCTCTAGGTCATTCACCCTATCATTGGAATCCTCCCACTTCTCCTCGAAGTGAATCCTATCCATCACCTCCATCTCTAACTGAGTTCTGAGAGCTTCCTTCTCCGTCCTCTCACTCAAAACCCTCTTCTCCATCTCTTATAACCTTCCTGCCAATTCAACGTTCCTCACCATCGATCGGTGAAACAAGGCTCCCATCTGGATCACTGCCTCCTTTCGGTGAGCAATCTCTACTTCCATCTCCTGCATCACTAGTTTCCTCTGATAGTCCTCGTCCCTCAGCTTCTGGAACGCAAACTCCCTCCCCCTAGCCTCAGCCTCTAGCTCCTCCACTCTACATCCCAACTCCAAAATCTGTTCTTCGTACTCTCCTAACATCCGATCCTCGAAAGTAGTCCCATCGGAGTCCTCCATGGGCTCGGTTTCATCCTCCACGGGTTCTTCCTCCGGATCAGATTCCTCAGGTAGAGGCTCCATCAACTCCTCCTCCTCCTCCTCGTCATCATCATCAATAGGGGCAACTACCGAAATAGGTTCTGCTATCAAGGGTGCCTCATAGACTACGTGGATATCACGCGGCTCTTCCTCTACTACACGACTAGGTCCTCCCATGTCAGTCATCCTACAAACAACAACATAAGACAAGAAAAACAACAACTCCATCAGAATGTTAAATAACATAAGTTCATTGTATAGAATGAAGTTACATTACATAACACTCTAAGTCCCTCAAGGAAACTCTACATGAGTTTTATCTCCTTCCTAACTTCTAAGTTCCCTTAAGTTATAATCTAAGGATACTCGCTCCTAAGGTTTATAACTAAGGCTTTGATACCAACCTGTGACGCCCCCAAATTCTGACCTCCACTTGGTCACTCAAATTCGGTTCATCACGCTCTCATGACGATAATCACTAAAATAAAGCATACACAATGGAAAATCTAAATTAGAATAATATACAATGATTTATTATAATTATTCCCTCAAGTCTCGCAACCTAAAGTGCTTAATAGATTACATAATAATATCGAATAAAGACTTATTATATAATCCTACATAAGATTAAACATAGTATGGAAATAATCTTAAAACAATATAATAGATTTAACATAAAAAGGGATAAGCTAGTCAGTAGCCTTGCCCTTGCCCTTATCTGCTCTAGAGACACCTCCCTGCTCTTCCTTAACTGAAAGGTTTTAATTAAGCAAGGATGAACACAAATTGCCCAGCAAGTAATATACAACAAGGGGTAAGATATAATATCACAAGGTTTGAAATATCGAAGTGCCATTTCTAGGATAGTTCAAAGTTTCAGAATAACATCACGGATAAGGAATATCAACAATTCTTGGAATAAGAATGACAATTCAATATAAATCAATAGATATATATATATGAATTCAACGACTAACAATGTATCCAACTGGATAAGTAATGCATACTGAGCAGTCACTAAGGACTATTGAACTTCCACTAGAGTTACCAATATTAAACTGATAGCCCAAAATATCAAGTACTATAGATGATCGGTCTACAATACTTTACGTTATGCATAACACCACAGTAATAATATACTCATGTGTTGGGGTTTCCAACAACATACAATCCCCTTACCATAAGGGTTGTCCAACCCAGTTTTTAAGATTTTCGCACCAATCAATTGGTTTGGACAGTTTTATAAACATGCATATAGTCTAGCCGAATCAAATGGCATCGACTCTTTCATAATATTCAAGAACAATACTAAGTTTATTATGAATAATAATTTTCACAAGGGTTTAAGCATAATGGCTCATTTGAACGAGAAAATAATATAAATTGTACTCAAAGAGATAAGCTTACGGTATTCGTCGAATCAAGAATGCAAAGATACTTGCACAATAAGATAGGTTTAGAAACTTGCCTTAAGCGTAGTTTATCCACGTTTAATAAATCAACACTTTCGAATCCTATTTATAGCGCATTATAAGTATACAATGTTCATTAGCTAACATAGTCTTTAATCAAGCTCGACACGATTCAAATATGCACATATAGCACAAAATCAGTTCATAAGTCATCATGAATTAAATACTTAGTTATAAACGAATCAAGAATGCTCAAGGTTAAGACTTTCTCTACTCATGGACTTCCCATTTCAATACAACACCAACTTAACAACTAAGAATCACACATATATATGTACACTAGTAGGTTTTAGATTACATGTAGCATCATAAACACCATGCAAGTTACTGTTCAAAAGTCAAAATTCACTAACTGTGATTCCAGACTGGCGCAGCTGCGCCATGGCTAAGCCTAGGACCTACACAGCTGCGCCGTCCACCCAGCCAAAACTCAGCTGCTGCCTTGTGGTCTCTATTTGGCTTGAACACACAATCATATTTTGTCATGTTAAAGGCTTTCACATTCTTTTCAGATCAATCTAGGTTCCTTCTTGCATAACATGGTTCTAAGTTCGATCATTTCAATAATTTAAGGTCATTCAAGGTCGTGAAACCACAAAGTCTAGCATGTTTGCTTTCTAAACATACAAGATAGTTGTAAAACTCATATTAGGCATGCTTGTGTGTATTCATAATGCATATGTGAAACTAACACCGCTTTAGTTGAAAAATAGGATTTGTTCATGCTTTTCTTAAAATATGCTACACAAGTATGGTATATATATATATGTTTATGCTACATGAGTGAGTCTAAGAGCGTCATTAAATATGACCACAAATGTCAGATTCTAGTCTTCAAGATATCATGACAATATTTATATTCTAAACTTACTAGTAAGTCCACCTTGTTCATATTTCTTTGTTAATCACATAAACATAAGCTAAATGTTTATTCATGCATTTACAAGTCATATTCACATGCTTTCAAAGTCAGAATATTCATCATGTAGAAATCATACAAGTTAGCATACTAGACTAAGTCTTTCCTTGAAAACATTACTATCACTAGGCTTAATAAGTTTGTTCATGCTCAAAAGGACTATGTACACTACAACATGTTCATCTATGTGTAAAATCAGTCATGTATAGCTTACTAGGTTCACAATTTGTAGAACATGATCTTTAACATAGTTGGTTTTCAAAACTTAGGGTTCAAATCTCCATTTAAACCATATATCTCCATTAATCATGCAAGTCTATGAAAACATGCTCACATTAGGTTAACATATTCACATATACATCATACACATGTTCACATGCTAGCTTAAGTCATATCCACTAGTTCATATGGATCAGACTTGAAAATAGATTGCTCAACTGAAATCAGCAACCGGCGCAGCTGCACTGCGCCTCAATACAAATGTGGCGCAGCTACGCCGTGCCTGGTTCAGGCGCAGAAGCAGTTTACTTCGGCAGAACTCCAACCCAACCTCAAAAATTTCTCATGAAATCATTCCCAAACAATCATGTAACAATTTAAACATGCTTATATGGTCATATAACAACTATGTAGACATTACCCACCCTCATTAACAACCAATTCTACAAACTCAAAAATTTGAATTTCCATACTTACAAACTCTGCTTAACAGAAACTGAAATTTGGAAAGCATGAAATGGAATTATACCTCTATAATTCGAAGGAACTTGCTACTGCTTGAACTCCTAAGCTCTAAGAATGCTTGTAAGCCTTCAACTCTTACTTAGAAAATCTCAGACAACTCTCAGCAACAAGAATGAAGAAACACCGCTGCTATTTATAGAGGAACACAAATCCAGACATTGCCTTTTCCTATTGAATTAAACTAATGTGTTAAAGGATTGCATGAAGGTTATGGAGGAGTTGTTAGATTGGTTGTTGGAACCCATCATGATCACCACTCCCCATGATCATGAGCTAGAGAGTTGGAAGAAAATGAAGAACATAGGCTAGCCTTTTTGAAACACACGTGATTGAGGTTTTAGACACTCAATTTGGGACAAAGGAGAAAACCTCAACATTTCATATCATCAAGGCTTGGTTTGGTCTATTTAATTTCTCATAATGAAATCTTAATGTACAATTGTTACCATATTAGGAATTTAGGGATTAATTATACACTCACATTATATAGTCCATGTACATTAAACATACACAGTCAGGTATTATTGTCCGGGTAGTTCCATAATTAATTCTACTACTCATGTAATCATATAATAACCTTATTATATAATATCTTATTTATTTATGTTAAATAAATAAATTTATTCCTTCCTTGATTAATTATCACTTAAAATACTATAGTTTAGTATATAGTCACACAATGTCACACTACACTATATAGTACAGTTGTATTAGCACTCATCTGCACATAATGGTGAATATACTATTATTATTATTATATTAATAACTTACCTCCTCATGTTAAATTAATAAATCATGCACTTTCTTAATTAATTAATACTGATATTAATTAATCCAATCGCCATTGATCAATATATTTATGGATTTCCATAATCATTATTTATAATATAATATATTGCAAATAATAGTAATAACACATTATTAGTTAATTACTAAGAATTCAATATTCTACCACAACCATTAACAATTAATTAATGGTTTAGCACTTCCATTGTTGGACATAACATACCTTATTGCAATATACTCCTATCATATGGTTTTACCCATGTTACACATATAACATTAATGTCCCCCAATTCAGTGCTACAGTAGAAAGTAACTAACTCAAACTGACTGATGGTGCAGCTGCGCCAGTTTGTACTGCTGGGGCGGCGCAGCTGCGCCGTGCCCTGACAGTGCCAAGACTGGTGCAGTTTATGCCCGTGTCAGTTTTCAACGCTAACTTGTTTTACAAGACATGAATTGATCTCAACATGAGTGTTATTACGAGTTTACGAGTGTATTGATTACTTATACGAAATCACATGATCGACACGATTAATCTTCCTAATTCCCGTTAATTCACTTAATGAATTTTCTCGTTTCGCATTATGCCACACAAGGCATTTCAACGAGTTTACCACAATCTCCACATTTTCTCAATTATTCAATTACTCAATATAATTGAGTTGTCTCATTTCATTACACGAAATTGTTCATATTCAAATAAATATTCATTTCCATTAATATATTCACTTAAATAATACGCGAAATTTCTCGGATATTACATATTCGGATTTTCCCAAAACTCTGGTGGTCCCAACTCTTTAAAATGCTTGGCTGTGACAAACCGCGCGTTGCTATCATTTCCACCCGTATTTTGTACACGAGTCTCCCTCGTCTGATTTTGCATGAACTACAAAAAACTTCTAAACATCCCATCATTCATCGTTTGTTCGGTAGTGTTGTTTACAAGAGGAACATTGCCTTTCTGTTGCACGTTCTCCTGGTTGGTGATTAAAGTTGTCTCCACGGTCTCATACACTCCATTGTTAACGTTCTCAGCTGCCATTCTCAAATACTGCCACAAAACAAGGATTAATTAAATAAATTGACATATCACCTAATACCCCTATATTCTGATCGACCAATAAATAAGCTTAGGTAAGACACACTAGTGAAGGATTTACTCGTCTCTCCCCTGCTAGTTCTATTCTCCGATCTCCGCCAGAGACCATATCCCTAAGCTCTGATACCAACATTGATGCCCCCAAAATAGGTATACATCACCCATTTTGAGTCGCCAAATACATGGTACATAAACCACTACAACTTCATTAATACAATTGTCATGCAAAATACGACAACACAAATACTTTGAGTTTAAATACAAATATTGTCTTTTAGACAATATCCACACTCAAATAAGTCCTCATTACAATTATTGATATACTATTTTACAAAATAGTGAGGACTACTAAAACAACTAGAATCATCACTCCATACTCCGGCTAGTTCCTACTAAATTCTCACCTCCTGAGAAGAAAAATGGAACAAAAAGGAAAAGTGTGAGCTCAACTAGCCCAGTAAAGAATATTATGACCAAGATAATGTACAACAAATTATCCTTAGTCCTTTACTGGGAAAAATCTGATAGAATATAATAGACAATAAGTTTTTGATCAACAACTGCAGCGGAAACAACAATTCATTAGAAGAGTGAAGTAGAGAATGAAATTTACTATTATCTATGAATTTAAAAGTCCATCATCAATATTTTATCCCTGTAACATCAATCAATATACATCTTGAATCAAATATTCATCTTTGCACTACAGGCAAAAGATATTCATTTGTATCACCAGTTGGTCATGTTCATCTCAACACCTATTCATCTTTGCACTACGGGCCAAAGATATTCATCAGGTAATCATTCATCTTTGCACTACAGGCCAAAGATATTCAGTTATATCATCATTTAGGACTGAGAATGATGAAAAATATTTTTAAGAAACGAATCCAGTGAGACAAAAGAACAAAGATTAGGGATTCGTACTTTAGATAATCCAAGTTCAAAAACACTCCATAATAAACTATAGTGGAATAAAATTCAAGAATGAATATCAAAACATGGATACAATCAAAGAAAGTAACCATAATAGACATCTTGGACAAAGAAGAGAAAATTTTATTTTTTGGTGAATAGTGCCGTATACGTGAATAGTAATCCCGACACAAAAAGGTAGAAATTCTAAAATAATATTCATACCAATTTTTCAGCATAATGATATTGAAAGAAATAATATCATTTACGAAGAAAATAACATCCCTTACCTCAAAAGAACAGTACTTTTGATTGGAATATCGGATATAAGGCTGTAGAAAACTTGCACTGAATAGCAACTCTCAAAGTATCTAAATACTCACAATATACGCTTAATAATATAGAGCAAGAAAACTTATGATTATGGTGTGATTTTCAATTCTAACTAAGCACCCTATTTTTAGGAAAATGCTAGAATGCCAAAGGAGACTAAATTAATAAAATATTATTATTTTATACAAAATTTCCCGCATGCCACTTTTGATCAAATTTCAGCACACCACAGTGGGGCCCACCAAAATCAACCAATTCTACACCAACCAAAAGTGGGGCCCACCATATTTTTTTAATAAAAATATTTATTTCCAAAACTTCAATAATTCATAATAAATATCCTTTTTATCAAAAAAATTCGAATCTCATGTCTAATCCATAGGAAATTTAATTCTCTACAACTTTGTGGAAGGAAGTTTTTTTTAAATCCAAACAGAAAATGTTCGAAATTCACATACGGATGATTTTTAATACCTCTATTCTAACAAAATATTGATAAAACACCTCAGCATTAATTCCTTCATTTATATCCACACAAAATAAAAATTTCCCTATCCATCATTTATATCCATATAAAATAAATATTTCCTTATCATATAAATCAATAATTAATTATTCACAAATAATATTACAAAATCACAATTATGACAACCAGGTCGTTCCTAGGAAAGAGGGGGCTTTCCGATAATGATTTCTCCTTACTGGCGCGCAATTAGATGACCAAACCCCTTTTGTTAGACATAACTTCCTTAGACATTGTCAATAATGCTATCTAATAATATTATTCAAATAATATGAATTATTGATCTGATAATGAAAATAATGTGCAGTGACAATTATTGAAACAACAATAATATAAAATATCAACGCAGCAATTATTGAATCAATAAAATAAAATATTGAATAGTAATTACTGCAGTAATTATTGAGTCAATAAAACAAAATATTGAATAGTGCCTTCTTACGTAAGAATCAATAGTCCAACAATACTGTGCAATACCGTGTGCTATTGTAAAACTACGCATATTACTGTACTTTAACCACCGGGTATTCTAACAGTGTTAACGATTACAATTACGCCGTTATTTATAAAAACTCAAACTTGTCGTTTTTTTCATCCGACCGTTTTCCATTATGGGGCCCACAAATGGCTGCGCTGTCGTATGAATATTCTCCGACAGCAAGAATATTCCAAGACCAAACGAATATTCTCTGACAAAAATGAATATTTTATAACCACTTGCTTATTTTGCAAAATTTGCACATTTCACCCATAACCAAAGTATTATATCAAATTAACTCCTTATTATTTCAAGATAATGAATAGAGAAAATTCAATTTTATTTATAAAAAATTGGGGTCTTACAGAAATAGTATCCTAAACTTTATTTAGAATATCCCACAAATCTACACTTATCTGATCTTGTTACAAGCTTATAATTTTAAAACTTTTTCACATAAGCTGGACAACTTCAAATTTTAACATGCTTAAGACTATGTTTCCTCCTTATCCATAACTCAAATGGAGTCAACGTCTTTAGGGCATAACCTCAGAAGGATATTGGAAGATCAGTAAAGTTCATCATGGACCACCCCATGTCCAACAAGATACGATTTCTCCTTTCAGATACATCATTTAGCTGTGGTGTACCAGGAAGTTTCTATTGTCATAGAATACCATTATCTTTGAGATAATTAAGAAACTCGTTCCTCAAATCTTAATATTCTTGCTAGTTTGTTTCTCTACTTCACTTCTCAATTCTTTGATCCTTTCAAATGATTTAAATTTGTATTTCATTAAATACACATATCCAAATCTTGAATGATCATTAGTGAAAGTAATGAAATACGGATACCCTCCTCGAGCATTTATTTTCATAGGTCCAGATACATCTATGTGTACCACCTCTACTAATCCTACAACTCTGTCTCCATGTCCACTAAATGAAGATTTAGTCATATTTCCCATAAGATAAGATTCATAAGTTGGATATGATTCAAAATCAAATGGCTCTAAAAGCCCATCTTTATGCAACTTGTTTAGTCATTTTTCATTAATATGACCGAGTCTGCAATGTCATACGAAGGTATTATTCACATAATCTCTTTTCCTTTTTTTAGTTTATTCAATTTGCAAAATATTTTAATGTAATTTAAGTACGTAAAGTCCATCAATTAATCTATTAGTTACAAATAAAACATTCTTATTATAAATAGAACAACTATTTTTCTTTATTGTAATATTAAAACCTTTCTTGTCCAACAATGAAATTGAAATAATATTTCCTATAAGAATTGGAATATAGAAACAATTTAATAAATTAATTGATTTGCCAAAATGCAATGCTAAAAAATAAATTCCTACGTCTAATGCAGCAACCTTTGCTCTATTTGTGACGCCCCCAAAATAGGTATACATCACCCATTCTGAGTCGCCAAATACATGGTACAGAAACAAATACAACTTCATTATAATAATTATCGTGCAAAATACGACAACACAAATACTGTGAGTTTAAATACAAATATTGTCTTCTAGACAATATTCACACTTAAATAAGTCTTCATTACAATTATTGAAACACTATTTTACAAAATAGTGAGGACTGCTAACACAACTGACTGGAAACATCACTCCACACCCCGACTAGTTCCCGCTATATTCTCGCCTCCTGAGAAAAATGGAACAAAAAGGAAAAGGGTGAGCTCAACTAGCCCAGTAAAGAATATTATGACTAAGATAATATACAACAAATTATCGTTAGTCTTCAACAGGGAAAAATCTGTTAAAATATAATAAACAACAAGTTTTAGATCAACAACTACAACGGAAACAGCAAACCATTAGAAGAGTCAAGTAGAGAAAGAATTCTACTATCTTCTAAGATTTAAAAGTCCATCATCAATATTTTATCCCTGTAACATCAATTAATCATCATCTTTAACCAAATATTCATCTTTGCACTACATGCCAAAGATATTCATTTGCATCACCAGTCAGTCATGTTCATCTCAACACCTGTTCATCTTTGCACTACAGGCCAAAGATATTTATCAGGTAATCATACATCTTTGCACTACAGGCCAAAGATATTCAGTAGTATCATCATTTAGGACATGGAGATGAATACTCCTCGACAGAAAGAGTATTCTACGACCAAACGAATATTCCCCGACAAAATGAATATTTTATAACCACTTGTTTATTTTGCAAAATTTGTACATTTCACCCATAACCAAAGTATTATATCAAATTAACACCTTATTATTCACAATAATATTTAGAGAAAATTTGATTTTATTCATTAATAAGTTAGGGTCTTACAACCTCCCCTCCTTATGAAATTTCGTCCTCAAAATTGACGTACGTACTTGGTGCTTCGAAAAGGTGAGGATTCCTCGCTTTCATTTCTGATTCCAACTCCCAGGTCATTTCTTCAATAGCATGGTTTCTCTACAAAACCTTAACTTGTGGTATAACCTTCGT
Organism: Panax notoginseng; assembly: GCA_016801055.1. Classification (NCBI taxonomy): domain Eukaryota; kingdom Viridiplantae; phylum Streptophyta; class Magnoliopsida; order Apiales; family Araliaceae; genus Panax; species Panax notoginseng. Next base: position 61,998,822 of record CM029019.1, on the reverse strand, counting down.
GCGTAGAACATGCTCTTTCCTATCCAAGATCTTAACAGGTACCTCCTCGTACGTTAAATCTTCGGCTATCTCGTCTGGTTCTAACTCAATTATGTGGTTCGGGTCTTTTACATATTTACGAAGCACAGATACGTGAAAAACATTATGAACACGAGACATGCTTGGAGGTAATGCGAGTCGATATGCCACATTTCCTATTCGGTCACGAATTTTAAATGGACCAATAAATCGTGGATTGAGCTTTCCTCTCATCTCAAATCTTGTAACTCCTTTCCATGGTGCAACACATAATAATACATGATCCCAAATACTAAATTCTACATCCTTTCGATGAAGATCCGCATAGCTCTTTTGTCGATCCTGTGCCGTTTGTATACGTTGTTGAATCGTTTGGATCTTCTTTGTAGTTATGCTTACCAATTCTTGTCCCAACAACGTTGCTTCACCCACCTCGTCCCAGCATACTTGAGAACGACACTTTCGTCCATATAAGGCTTCAAATGGAGCCATACCTATACTTGCCTGATAACTGTTGTTGTAGGAGAATTTCACCAGTGGCAAGTACTTATCCTAACTTCCTTTGAAATATAGAACACAGAGTCTTAATAGATCTTCAAGGGTTTGAATAGTCCTCTCTAATTGCCCGTCCGTTTGAGGATGGTATGCTGAACTGAATCGTAAATCCGTGCCCATAGCTTTCTGCAACCTAACCCAAAATCGTGAAGTGAATCTTGGGTCACGATCCGAAACTATGGATACTGGCATACCATACAATCTCACAATCTCATTCACGTACATACTAACAAGACGTTCAAGGGAATAAGTCTCACGTATAGGCAAGAAATGGGCAGACTTGGTTAATCTATCAACAATGACCCAAATCGCATCTATGCCTTGAGACACCTTGGGAAGACCCGTAACGAAATCCATAGTAATGTGTTCCCACTTCTATTTCGGAATCTCCAGTGGTTGCAATGGACCCTTTGGTACTTGATGCTCCGCTTTTACACGTTGACAAGTTAAACACCTCGAGATAAACTCCGTGATCTCTCTTTTCATATTGCTCAACCAAAATGTATGTCGAAGATCGTGATACATTTTGGTACTCCCATGATGGATTGCAAACGGTGTGTTGTGTGCCTCTATCATTATTCTATGCTTCAAGTCAAATCATTAGGAACACAAAGTTTGGAGTTGACTCGAAGTATTCCTTCTTCATCGATTCTTGCTTCTGGAATAACACCTTCTTGCACTTTCTTCTTCATACGCATCAGCTCCATGTCTGTAGCTTGAGCAGCTTTAACTTTATCGATTAAAGTCGGTTCTACTCGTATATTTGATATCATCATGTGGGTACTTGGAGCCTTCATCTCTAATAACTCCTGTAATTGGACTTTTAACTCCTGAAGTTCAATAGGAGTCATTCGATATGGGGTTTTAAAAATGGGCTTTGTACCGAGTTCAAGGTCAATAAAAAAATCAACTTCACGTTCTGGGGGTAGACCAGGAAGTTTTTCAGGAAATACGTCAGGAAATTCACTAACAACAGAAATATTATTCAAATCTGTCGTGTTTTTATTCAAGTCCATAACATGGGCTAAGAAAGCTTGACATCCGTTTTTTAATAAACGAATGGCTTTATGGCTTGATATAACAGCGATTAATTTTAATGGTTTGGTTGCTTGAATTCGCATAACAGGTTGGTTAGGAATATGAAAACTAACAACCTTACGAAAACAATCAATTTTAACATGATGAGTAGTTAACCAATCAATCCCTAAAATCACATCAAATGCAAGTATCTTTAAAGAAATAAGGTCAACATGTAATGTGATGGTGCCAACTTGGATTAAGCAAGATTTATAAACTGTAGATGTAACAAAGGTTTCACCCAACGGAGTTTCAATAGATAAGTCAAAGGTCAATTTCTCCGGAGTCAAGTTCAAACGTTGAGCACAAGCAGGAGAGATAAAAGAATGGGTAGAACCGGTATCTAGTAAAGTATAAACTTCGCAAGAATTCAAGATTAGCTTACCCGTGATCACCTCGTTCGGGTTTCTCGCATTTTGGTCAGTCACGACAAACGCCCTTCTAGGAACCGCTGATTTCGACTTATCCGGGATAACTTTTGGAGTCACCATCCCCGCTGAACTTGGTTTTGCTACAGAACACTCTCGAGCTATATGACCCTCCTTTCCACAGTTATAACATACCTTGGATTGTTGTGGGCAATCTGGGCTGATATGTCCCTCTTTCCCACATTTGTAACATACGACCGGTGGTCGTTCTCCTCCCCTAGAAACAGTTGATGTTTGTGCTGACGTCTTCACGTTATCATTGTTATACCTTCTCTTCTTAAAATCTCCTCCCGACTCGCTCCTTCTATTATCACGACCACGATTACCACCAGAGTGGTTACTGCTTTTGTCTGAATATTTTTCTCCCTGCTGGTTTTCATTGCTCCGATGACTGCCACCACCGGTATGTCCCTGGTTGTGGTCCCTCGGTTGAACATACTCATTATCTCGCTCTAATAATTGAGCCCTATTTACAACATCTGAATATAAAAAAAAATTATGAGAGATAAGATATTGCTGAATCTCAGATTTTAGACCTCTCAAAAATATCCTTGTCATACGTTCCTCATTCTCCACCGAATGAGGTGCAAACCTGGATAACTCTGCGAACTTCGCCTCGTACTGAGACACGGCCATGTTATTTTGTTCTAGTCTGATAAATTCTACCTCCTTCATTGAACAGCTTCTGAAACGTTTCCCAAGACATGCTAAGTGCGGCTGGCTGGGTACGCTTTACAGATTCCCACCAGTAATCTGCCTCACCACGGAACATAAATATGGTGAATGGAACCTTCTGTTCCTCCGTGCATCCCAAGACATCAAATATCTTGGTAATTTGTTTGACCCACGTTTCTGCCTTAATTGGATCTGGCTTTCCCCAGAATTCTGGTGGTCCCAACTCCTTGAACTGCTTGGCTGTGACAAACCGCGCGTTGCCATCATTTCCACCCGTATTTTGTACACGAGTCTCCCTCGCCTGATTTTGCATGAACTGCAAGAAGCTCCTAAACATTCCATCATCCATCGTTTGCCCGGTAACGTTGTTTATAGGAGGAATATTGCCTTCCTGTTGCACGTTCTCCTGGTTTGTGACTAAAGGTTGTTCCACAGTATCATATACTTCATTGTTAACGTTCTCGGCTGCCATTCTCAAATACTGCCATAAAATAAGGGTTAATTAAACAAATTAACATATCACATAATATTCACATATTATGACCGACCAACAAATAAGCTTAGGTGGGACACACTAGCGAAGGATTTACTCGTCTCTTCCCTCCAAGTTCTATTCCCCGATCTCTGCCAGAGACCATATCCCTAAGCTCTGATACCAACTGTGACGCCCCCAAAATAGGTATACATCACCCATTCTGAGTCGCCAAATATATGGTACAGAAACAAATACAACTTCATTATAATAATTGTCGTGCAAAATACGACAACACAAATACTGTGAGTTTAAATACAAATATTGTCTTCTAGATAATATCCACACTCAAATAAGTCCTCATTACAATTATTGAAATACTATTTTACAAAATAGTGAGGACTGCTAACACAACTGACTGGAAACATCACTCCACACCCCGACTAGTTCCCGCTATATTCTCGCCTCCTGAGAAAAATGGAACAAAAAGGAAAAGGGTGAGCTCAACTAGCTCAGTAAAGAATATTATGACTAAGATAATATACAACAAATTATCGTTAGTCTTCAACAGGGAAAAATCTGATAAAATATAATAGACAATAAGTTTTAGATCAACAACTGCAACGAAAACAACAAACCATTAGAAGAGTCAAGTAGAGAAAGAATTCTATTATCTTCTAAGATTTAAAAGTCCATCATCAATATTTTATCCATGTAACATCAATTAATAATCATCTTTAACCAAATATTCATCTTTGCACTACAGGCCAAAGATATTCATTTGCATCACCAGTCAGTCATGTTCATCTCAACACCTGTTCATCTTTGCACTACAGGCCAAAGATATTCATCAGGTAATCATACATCTTTGCACTACAGGCCAAAGATATTCAGTAGTATCATCAGTTAGGACTAAGGATGATGAAAAATATTTTAAAGAAAACGAATCCAGTGAGATAAAAGAACAAATATTAGGGATTCGTATCACAGTTTATCCAAGTTCAATAATACCCCATAATAACCAATTTTGAAGCAGAATTCAAAAATAAAGATCAAAACATGGATACAATCAAAGATAGTAACCATAATAGACAACTTGGACAAGAAGAAGAAAATTTTATTTTTCAGTGAATAGTGCCGTATTCGTGAATAGTGTCGTATATGTGAATAGTAACGTATACGTGAATAGTAACCCCGACACAAAAAGTTCTAAATTTGATAAAAAGTTCATATCAATATTTCGGCATAATGATGTTGAAGAAAATATCATTTAAGAAGAAGATAATATCTCTTACCTCAAACGAACAGTACTTCTGATCAGAATATCGTATATGAGGCTGAATGAAACTTGTGCTGAATAGCAATTCTCAAAGTATCAAAATACTCACAAAATATGCTCAATAATATAGAGAGAGAAAGAGAGAAAACTTATGAATTCTGGTGTGATTTTCAATTCTAATTTAGCCCTCTATTTATAGGAAAATGTTAGCACGCCGAAGCAGACTTGACCTGCAACCTGATGGCTTTACCTGCTACTATTTCCACCCACCACATTTGAATAAAAATTTCAACACATTTCTTACCAACCAAAAGTGGGGCCCACCAATTCTAAAATTTTCTACCAAAATGATAAATTCTGAAACTTCAACAATTTTTGAACTAGTCATCTCTTAAAATTTATAATAAATCATACGTTTATTTTTAACGGTTCAAAATTTGTGGACATATACTCAACTTATATATGTATAACATATCCAAAAATCACAACGATCCAACGGTCGGATTAAAAATTATAACCCCCGCAATATATCTCAAAAACCCTGATTGATTTTTAATACCTCTATTCCGACAAAAATACTGATAAAACACCTCAACATTAACTCCTTCATTTTTAACCACCAAATATATCCAACATTTATATTCACATAAAATAAATATTTCCTTATCATATGAATCAATAATTAATTATTCACAATTAATATTACAGAATCACATTTATGACAACCAGGCCGTTCCCAGGAAAGAGGGGGCTTTCCAATAAGGATTTCTCCTTACTAGCGCGTAATTAGATGACCAAACCTCTCCTTAGACAGAACTTTCTAGACATTGCCAATAATGTTATCTAATAATATTATTCAAATAATATGAATTATTGATTTGATAATGGAAAATACTGTGCAGTGCCAATTATTGAAACAACAATAATATAAAATATCAATGCAGTAATTATTGAATCAATAAAATAAAATATTGAACAGTAACTACTGTAACAATTATTGAGTAGTGCCTTCCTTCGTAAGAATCAATATTTCAAAAATATTGTACAATCCGTGTGCTACTGTGCAACCACGCGTATTACTGTATTTTAACCACCGGGTATTCCAACAATGTTAACGGTAACAACTACGCTGTTATTTATAAAAACTCAATTTTTGTCGTTATCTTCATCCAATCGTTTTCCGTTATGGGGCCCACAAATAGCTGCGCCGTCGTACGAATATTCCCCGACAGAAAGAATATTCCACGACCAAACGAATATTCCTAGACAAAATGAATATTTTATAACCACTTGTTTCTTTTGCAAAATTTACACATTTCACCCATAAACAAAATATTATATCAAATTGACACCTTATTATTCACAATAATATTTAGAGAAAATTTGATTTTATTCATTAATAAGTTGGGGTCTTAAACTATTCCTCACGCGCAGGACAACTTCTCTTTTGTTCAGCTTTCTACTTCTGCTTAGTCCCTGCAAAGAATTGCATATGTGAGAACCACAACTGGTATCCAATACCCAATTAGAACTTTGACTTACATAAAAGATTTATTTCAATCATGAACAAACTTGTATCTGTAGCTGAAGTTGAAGCTTCTTCAAGCATCTTTTGCTTCTGCTCTGCAAGATACTCCTTGCAGCTTCTCTTCCAATGTCCAGACTTGTCGCAGTGAAAGCAAAGTCCTTTTCCATCAACATCAACCTTTTTCTTGTCCTTGGTTTTTTCCTTTCCTTTTGCCTTCTTGGAATTTTTCTTCTTTTAAAAAAATCCTTTGACCTTTTTTCTCTTCTTGGAAGAATCATCTAGAAGAAAAAGTTGGTCTTTCTTCATTGGAAAATGACTCTCAGCCGTTTTCAACATGTTAAGCAATTTAGGCAGGCTGACATCAAGCTTGTATATGTGAAAATTCACAAAAAATTGTGAAAAAGAGTTTGGGAGTGACTGCAAGATCACCATCCATGATAAAACTTATTTGTCCTTATTGTTCAATCAGATTGATCATTTTTAGGACATGTGTCTGCACTATAGTGTCATCGGTCATTCTAGATCGAAAAAGCTATTTAGATATTTCATATCTAGCCGACCTACTTTGTTCACCATACAAATCCTGAAGGTGAAATAACATAGTAGGCACATCCATTTTCTCATGTTGACTCTGTAAATCATTACACAGGGATGCCAATATGATGTACTGAGCCACATGTGCATCATCCTGCCACTTTCTAAAAGTAGCAAGCTCTTCCTCAAAGGCATTTTCTACAACTGTTGTAGGAATAGGCGTATTAAGGACATATGTTAGCTTTTCAGCCGTGAGAACTATTCTCAAATTTCTTAACAAACCCTTGTAATTCGATCCGATTAATTTGTTAGCATCAAGTATGCTTCGTAGTGATAGTGAATTAGACATTGTAAAATTCTGCAAATGAAATTTAATTTAACAACATTAACATGCATTTATTTATTAATCACCAGATTAATTTAGGTCTTTATTAATATAATGTCTCCTACTATATTCTTCAAACTATATAACTCTCTTTATGTATAGTTCGTTAATTTTTTGGTAATTGTGACTTTGTAAAATCCGCTTAGTTAGAAATGATCCAATTACAATAAATATATAGCCTTGTGTGTGCACAACAAACTACATATTTATTCAAAAGGTAGACAAATCTTGTCAATTACATCTCTATGTAACTCTTTTTTTATTTTTGACTCTTAGATAATAATAGTCATGTGTGTGCACATCCAAACTAAAATTATTTACGTTAAGTTAGATCCAACATTTTCATATAGGTGAAGAGAAAAATATAGCCCTTATGTGTGCACAACAAAATGGTATTGTTCAATTCCTTATAAACATCCAATGTAATAAAACAATATCTCAAATATTTAATACAAGCCTTATGTGTGCACAACAAACTCATATTAAATACTCAATATTATATCGCTTTACAATGATAGAAGGCTACGTTCGACATTCTCCTATGTCAACGTAATCAACTTAAAATATTATATGTTGAGAGTTTTGTTATTAATTATTTCATCTTGTTTAGCGCGAATGCAAATATATATATAGAAATACGCATCATATTAAACATACATCAATATGTATAATAATATATTTACTATATAATTAGTATGCACATATAGAATACTATATTCTACATAGGATGATTATGGACTTAATTCTAATTCGGTTTATTAGAGCCACCATAAATTAAAAGGTCAAACCTAGAGTGCATGAATAAAATTTCAATATAACTATTACATTCAAACCGAGTTTCATTACAAACGGGTCTTTAATGCTCTTGTTCTTCAACTCCAATTTCTTAAATAATTCTATAAAATCCTATTACAAACTATTTTCATAAAACATAAATCTTGATTAGCTGTTAAGGGAGGTACATAGGAGGGAGATAAAATTTACATCAGAAAATAAGATAGGCGAGGTACACATACCCCATTTATTAAAATCACATTCATTCAAGAATCCATTAAAATTAAATCAAATCACATTGATTAATGATCCATAATTATCCCCCCATTATTATCATACATATCATTATATGTATCAATAAAACATTCATTTCATGAAAATAAACATTCAATATATATATATATATATATATATATATATATATATATATATATATATATATATATCATTTAGTGGGCAATAATAGTTAGCTTGAAATCCAATTTTAATTTCAAACTAAACTCCTTTAATTTAACTTTAAAATTGCTGGAAGAATAAAATATGGAATACAATCCCAAATCAAAATAAACTCCTTTATTTTAATTAACATGGAATACAATTTTGAATCAAAATAAACTCCTTTATTTTAATCAAAATCCTAATCAAAATAAACTCATTTATTTTAATTATCATGGAATCCTATTCCAATTAAAATACAATTTTATTTTAATCCAATTCCAATTTAAAATAAACCTTTTATCTTAAATTAAAAAAATATTAATTTTTTTGGGGATCGGCGCGACATCACCATAATAGTACTAGCTATTGGCGCGGCCGCTCCGCGGTACAGATTTTTGATATTGCCTAATTAAATTGTTCTAGATACATATCAACATATATATCGAATCAAAATAATTAATAATTCGCAAAAGGATGACTTTGATACCACTGTTCGTTTGCAGAAACATGATCAAATCATACAATCATATTGTAAAGCAACGAAAGCATGACGTAAATAGAATTTAAACATTTTCTGCAATCCCAAGAGTCATCTTATGCAATATTATTAATAGACGAAGGATAAAAGATATACCTTAAAGGTGATGCAACCCTTTGATCAAATTTTCAAGTTTAAATCCTTTGCTCCTTCATGTTTCTCCAATCATTGGGATCAAACATTCGCTACCCAAGTATCCAACGCTCTAAAATTGAACCGCCAAGAGTATATAAATTTTAGAATTGAATTTAGGTTCTTCAAGTCCTTGGGTGGATAGCCCTAATGATCGCTCTCTCCTAACTTTTTAGGGTTTTAAGAATACTTGCAATAGCAATAGTTGCATTAGTCTATCCCACAAATAAGACCACTCTTATATATAGACTAACCATCTCTCCAAAACCTTTTTGGAGTTAGGGGTTTAATTTTATTCCCAATCTAATAAGGAACTAAATAATAATAATAAATAATAAGACTCCTCTTATTAATTTATAAATAGTATTCTACCATATACATAATTATAAATATAAAGTTATTTAATTTTTTTCCACTAATAAATTAAATATACCTAATATATTATTATTAAACCAATTACTTCTAAAATTATATTTATCTTTTTATGATGTGACACTCTAGGTTCAATATTAAACTGGTAGTAGAATAAATAAATTAGAATAATTCTAATATTATTTATAATAAATTAAACTCCTTTAATTCAAATATAAATAAATAATATTTATTCTACATCAAGAGTAACACCTTACTTTAGTGTATCATGACTATCCGAATAATATGAAATCAATGTTTAATCACAAAGAACCTATTCCATAAATAGTTATAGTACAATTCAATCTTTCTACCATACAATGTCCCAATCAAATCTAAAACATGGATTTACTGTCAAGTTTTATTTATTTCATTGTATGTATTTCAATTCTGAAACACACAACTCTAGTTAATATAAATTAGAAACTCTTTTCTAATTTCCATTCAACCCTCACTACTACAAAACAGTAAATAGACAACGCGAAAAAAACGTTGTGGTTTCAGTCAAAAAAATGTCATGGTTAAGCATGTTGTCTATTTGACACCCTTACACAACGTTTTTAAAACATTGTAATTAAGCACAATACACAATGTTTTTTAGGAAAAAAAACGTTGTAGATTTATTTTTCAAAAATTAGCAGATGCTTAAAAACGTTGTAGAAGGTATGATTCCACAACGTTTTTTGGATAAAAATGTTATTGTTTAGTATATCAGACAACGTTTAGGCATATTTACACAACGTTTTTTAAATGTTGTAGATTAAAAAAAAAGAAAAAAAAAGGTTATTTTTCACTTACATTACCAATACACTTGCAATATGCTAATGCCTGAAAGATTAACATATTGTAGCCTGAAAGATTAAAAGAGTTGTAACTTCAATCATTTATCAAAGATTCCAAGTAATCCAACCACACAATTCTGCAATTTCGATAAACACCATAATGGAAAACAATAATTGTTGTTACATCTTTACATACAATAGTCGAAGACCATAATTGTTGTCACAAAGGAGAGGAACATACAATAGTCGAAGACCATAATTGTTGTTACATCTTTACACATTTTCCATAAATTTGAACATATTACACCACATCTGACACCTTCTAGCAAGGTTCTTTTGTGAGCAAGGCATCAAACACCATAATGGAAAACTATGATGAACCATCAAAGCTTTTACCAGTTAACAAATGTTGACTTCTGAGAAACTTGTTTCAGTTTTTGAACTCCATAATGATCCTATAAATCGAAAAAAAAAAGAGATACAAAACTTGTTTAACTACTATTGGTCCGTGCCATCAATCTACTAATATCATCTACCTAATCCTAGTATATAGAAAAGATGCACACACTAGATTACCTTGGGTTTGTTCCCTGATTACTCCAGTTTGACAAAAGCACAGAGTATTTTCTCTCTGATCTCATCATCAATCCAAGGTTTCTCCATTGTGTATCAAAGCCAGCATTCCTAAAATTTCCAGCAGTGAAAATGAGTTAGAACTTTGAATGAAACTTCAATGCTAATTAATGAACATGTATAAATATATTAGTAGGACAATGAACATGGCTAGAGAGATTAGAAACCAGTGATATAGTTACTGTTTATAAACCCACATAGACAGTCATAACTGCCAATTTGAAATGCTACATAAAGAAATCTCCCTGCTGTAACTGAAATAGTTTAAAAATCAATAGGAAGCTACTTGGGGCCAATGTCCTTCAGAGCACAGATCTGCTCCTCTCCACAGACATCACACTCGCAACCAAATCGATGAATAGGTACACATTCATGGGCATTTATTATTAGTTGTAACTTGTTCCTCTTACAAAAGTTTATGACCCGATCAGGCTGCAAGTAGTGACAATACATTATGGCATGTAATGCTAGGGCAACCAGAGTATACTAAAAGGTGGAAGTTCACCCTCAAATTAGTATATTGATTTCAAAATGAGAGAAATTTAAATAATAGAGTTGCAAAATTGCATCACAACTAGAGACAACCACTCTTTAAGCAGATCAACAACCTAAAGACTCCCCTCCTCAAAGATTTAACTTCAAGACTAGTAATACACATCTAGCTTTGAGGGAAAAAAATGAACTTTAACCTTAGAACAAGTAATGACCATTTGCAGAGTTTAGGTCCACTACCCAAACCTCCAAGCCCAACTGTTATTCTGTAGATCTCATGAGCAGTTCTAGCATCCCAACATGTTATATACCCGACATTTTTCATAACGTTCAGAGAATATAAACCATATGTATCATAAAAACGTCACTGGCTGCTTGGCAATATTAATATTTAATACTAAATTTATATCAAAGTCCATCATATTGAAAATCTGAACACGCAATCACACGTAAATCATGCAGCAGAATTAAGCAACAAGGGAAATGATGCCCTGTGCACTAGTATTTTATATAAAATAATTACACATACCCATCGTTACTCCCTGAATATATCTTATTTGCATCAGCACTCCAAGTCACACTCAAGGCGCGGCCTGCAAACAATATACATAGTAAAACAAAGTCTTTACATGACGAAAGGAACAACTACTGAATAAAACTATTTAACCAAATTGGTGAAGAAAATATCTCTCCACTGACCCGTGGCAACGATTTATTGTAAATTAACTGGTCTGAGTCAGAGATACTGTAAATTTGCACACAACTATCATCACGAGCAACCGCTACACGCGTATTTTCAATAACTGGTTCCTCACATAGCTAAACTGAGTCATCATCGTCTTCACTATCACTGCTATCATCATCATCACTATCACCGTTAGCATGTTCATTTTCATTATAATCAGAATGCTGCTTTTTGTCACCACATGTATTACTGTAAGGCGTGGCAGCCATCTGCCAAATTGAGATACCAATTAACTCTACCACAATCTGCATACTTCCTACTAAACCATTAGTCAGGTAATAGAAGGTGTACAGAAGGAATTGAGCTTCAACAGCAGTTTGGTAGCTAAAGGTAATTCCATTGTTATGAATTAATTAGAATTCTTTTGCAAAAAATACAAAATGATGAAAAATGCACATTACACTAATCATTTTGGAAATTTAGAAAGAAAAATAATGACCTGTATTCACGTTCTGCATTGAATTGAAATGATTGAAAAACATCAAACTTAGCAATATATTAGGTAATAATATAGAAACAGACCTTCTGTGTCAAATCAAATAGGTCCCACTCCGAAACTGATCCATCAATGCTCAAAGAAAACAGCCTACCAGCCGCCAGTAAGCCACTCGAACCAGACCGGCACCAAACCAGGGATGAAACTCACGAATTAGGGTCTCCATGTATCGTCTGTACATAGAAAAATAAATACCAAATAAATCTCAAACACATAAGAAAAAAACCTAGCAAGGAGTGGGTGTGTACTAGCTGACAATGCCAGCCGACTGAGTCGGGGGAGACGAGCCAAATCTCAAGGGAACCGTCTTCTCGAGCGGCAGCGACTTGAGAGTCGTCGGTGCTGGTGGCTAAGGCTACAACCAAAGACGGCTTCCATTCAACAGAGCTGCTCCGATATACTTAGCAAGGAGTGGTTTGGTTTCGCGGCGAGTTTGCGGCTGCGAACGCCATAATAGACGCGCTCTGTAGCCACCTGACTCAGCTGGAAGGTGACAGAGGATCAGAGTACTAGTCGGCGTTCGCGGCCATTCACCGGCGGCGGCTGAATTGGATCTCGATTCTCCAGATGCAGAAGTTCTACTCCATCGCCGATGTGTCGCTGGAGCTTAGAGCGGTGGCGGCGAAGAAGTTAAAGGACAGAGAACTGCCTTGAGAGCATCTGAGGTCCATCGGAGCGGAGTCCAAACTCCTTGTGGGCAACCAGATCTGAAGCAACCAGATGATTTAGGTGGAGAGGTAAAAGATTTTGTGTGAAAAATGGGGAGGAGGGAATATCAGATCGGGGGAAAATTAGGGGAAAAGTAAGGAGGGAATGAAATTAAAGTATAGGAAACGTTTTAAGCTCCGTGTTTTCGCTTCCACGTCTTTTATTTTAAGCTCCGTGTTTTATTTGATAGACAACGTTTAAAAAAAAACGTTATCCACTTAAAACAAAAAAATATTCTTTTAAATAGATAACGTTTTTGCATATATATCTACAATATTTTTTTTAAAAACGTTGTGAAAAAAAATATCACAACGTTTTTATAAAAAACGTTGTGGTTTAAGCGTTGTCTATTTAGTACTTTGTACTGGTGCCTAACCATGGATTTTCGAGTTGTCACTTATCAAATCACATAGGACATTCTCTCCCTACTGGAAGTGGTAGATCATTTGTTGATCATTCACCTATCTCTATATATACTTTATTATATTTGAACATACCCTATATCATACCCCAAAGTATTAAAGAATATGACAAGATATAACTTAATATACACAAGATGCTATGATGATCTCAAGTCTAAGTATCATTTGTATTACTATTACTATAGGAACTCCTATTGACTGACAAGTAAAACTCCATTAGGGTTTCTTTAAGTAAGTCACGTTCAGTGAACTTATTCTCCAATAAGCACCTGCATACTTGCTTTAGTGTCTCCACACAAATTTTTATGAGATCAATAATTCTTTTTAACAAAGCAAGCATAGTATGTACTAATCTATCCAGAATTAGTAACCCCATATTAGTGATCCAACGATTAGGAACATTTAGTTTTGAGCTTTCTTGAATTTAGATGTCATTTACATGATCAACATCATAATTCTAAAAGAATTGTTCAATAACTATGTGTTTATCTCATTTATTTAATTTAACTAAGTAAACATGGATAAAGAAAACCTTTGTATTAAATATACTCTTTTATTAATAAATGAATAAGATTGCAAAGTAAATGTTTATCGCATCCAATGTGATTGGCTTAAGGGCATACTACTTTCAATGCCGACTCCCGAACTTCTTCTAACAGTACCAAATTGATGTGAAGACCTTAATTATTATATAATTCCTTATATTGACTTACGCGAAGTGAAGGAGACCCGATCTCGATCTACTGAAACAAGGGCATTAATTCTATACGCTAATCTGAACGGCGATAGCTCCAATGTGAGAATAAGTACAAGCTGAACAAGGTTTAACAATGGAGGTATTTAGTGCTGGAGAATAATAGTGAATTGTGTGTACCAGAGAACCAAAGTATAACCTTGTATTTGTAATGATTACACCTCCTCTACATGCCCTTACCCGTATGGAAATAGGATTTTTCATTAGGTAAATTTCTTAATGGGATTGAACTGAATCTCCTTAAAAGGAAGGAAGTCGGATTCTATCCTAACACTTTCCTTAGGAGTTAGAAAATCGAATATAATTAGAAATCTTGGATTCCTTAAAATTCTCTAACTGTCCAAATAGGTTCCTACGTAGGAAAACTTCCTACACGTGCATTATGGCCCACCGAATCATCCACGCCCAAATAATCATGCCCCAACAACAGGTAAGACGTAATACTTAACGTGGAAAACCCTTAATAAAAAAAACTACAAGTCGAATTCCGAATCTCCATTGTATCACTAATAATGGGCTTGCAATAATCTTCCTATGTTTTACGCTTACAAAATAAATTGAAAGTTTACAAATTTATCTTTAATTAAATTGAAAAATTTAATTAACTTCACCATGTCAAATAATAAAAAGTCTTTTATTTTTCAATTGAACGGAGATAATGACAAATACTCAACAAACTATAAATGTCTCAAATTATCTTTTAGAACCTCCTTGCCTCTGGCTATCGAGCTTCTCATATAATAATAAAATTCACTCATAGCCTTATATAGTATTCTTAAATTAGAAATAACTTATTTTTCTAATTAGCACGTACTTATCTTGATCACTAATTTAACAAATAAATTATTTTTCAAATTAAATTCTTTTTCCCGGGTGAGCACCAACACCCAACGCGTAACTTGTGGGCGACTTCTATAAGAGTTTGTACTGCAACTCTTCATTATGGAATGACCTTGATTAGACTCTTTTTTTTTTCTTAAAAACTTTATAAAAAAAAATTATATGAATATTAGGGAGAGGGAGAGGGTGAGGGTGAGGGTGAGGGACAGAGGACAGTCCCTCTATGATACGAACAACCAACAAAACTGAACAGTGAATTAAAGGGGTTGTTGGATATGATTTTAAGTAAATTAAATAGATGGATCCTTCTTTTGCAGCCAAATAATTATTTGTTCTCCTAAAAAGCCCAACCCCGTGAGAAAATTTTGTCCTCATACTTCACTTTTGTTCTTTGGTAACGTCCTTTAACCAGGAGAAAAAATAAAATAAAAGGAAATTTGAATGTTTGACAAAAAGAGGAGGACCATTACCCATATCCCAAAATTCCAATGATATCTATCTCTATTTACATGTATAAGTGCTCAATCCTATCTAGCTTTTCAACAGTTTACAATAATATCACTGCAGTTTTTCTTGATGTTAATTCAACGGTGTGTATAGATTTTATAGGTTCTTTGATCTTTATGAAACACTGGTCACAAATTTATTATAATTTTAGTTGTCTAGTATATTAATACGGAAGATTATACATCCCAGTATAATTATTGAGAACGTTTGGATAGATTAGTTTCCTATTAAAAAAAATATTTTTAATTTATTGATACAAATCGATCACTTTAGAATAGTTAAAAAATAATTTAAGTCGTAAATAAATATATATATATATATATATATATATATATATATATATATATATATATTTACTTTATATTATTATAATAATTGTACTCTACAACCTTAAGTTCTATGACTAATTAGATGTTTTTATATTTTTACTTTTGAATAAATTAGACAGGAACGTTCTATTGCATAGAATAAATAGAATCAATTAATCATAATATTAATTACTTACATGAATTGTGAGAAGCCATCTTGTATGTATCACTCTTCCGCTGTACTTAAGGGTGAATGTCTTCAATTGTCTCTCTCAATATTAGGATGGATGTATAGGTGTGTAAATAAAATTCTTGAGATGATAATTGGGACCAAACCCTAACTGTTTTATTTATAGAATAGCTAAGGGTCAAAATCGTCCATCAAGATTATGAAACCCTAGGGCCCATTATGCCAAATTAATATTACTAATAATATTTATGAGTCACATAATTACCAAAATCCATAAATAAGGTGATTAAATTAATGCAATATGTAAGTCCAATAACTCCATAAATAGTATATGCCACATAAGGAATAAAATATTCTAACATTCTCCCCCTTGGCCGAAATACTATTTATATACAAAACATAACGCTTATAATCATTAATTTGACATATTATTAATTTAATGTCTACATCCTGTTCAAATAAAAATACCAATGCGAATTAATACAATCTTTGTGTCATTATTAACACAAGATCCCCATTAGTTACACAATTAGTACTTTTATTAGAACAAAGATTAACATTAAGCATAACAGGTATGAATAGAGTTTTCAGAAGTGGTAATAGATTAAATTCATTCATATGGTCCAAAACATTACCGTACCGTTCGCTCACAAGTTCTCAAGTGTGCACAATAAAGAGAATAGCAAACCATAAACATAATGTGAAGTTCAAAACAACGAGCTCAAAATTGTTATCTTACATCAAAATAACTTACTAATTAAGACTACCAGTTAAACCCATGCCGGCAACATGCTCTAAAAAGAGCTTGGGCGATAAGCCTTTCGTAAGTGGATCCGCTAACATATCATGCGTACTAATATACTTAATAACAACATTTTGATCTTCAACTCTTTCCCTGACAAATAAGTACTTAGTGTCGAGGTATAGTCCAGCACCACTTGAAATGGTGATGTTGTACAAACTAACATTAGAATTATTATCACAAAATACTTTCAATGGCCTTGAAATGGAATCTACAACCTTAAGTCCTGAAATAAGATTCCTTAATAATATGGCGTGACAAGTAGCATGATAACAAGCCACATATTCTGCCATCTTCGTGAAAGTGGTAGTTAACTCCTGCTTATGAGTTCTCCACGAAATAGGGCCTCCTGAAAGTATAAAGATGTACCCTGATGTAGATTTCTTTTCATCTTTACACTTAGCAAAATCAGAATCAGAATAACCAACAACTTCAAGGTTATCTGTTTTTCTAAATGTAAGCATAATATCCTTAGTACCATGTAAGTAGCGTAAAATCTTTTGGCTGCTTTCCAGTGATCCAAACCTGAATTTGACTGGTAACGCCCAAGCATACCAGTTACATACGCTATATCTGGATGTGTACGAACTTGAGCATACATAAGACTCCTAACCACAGAAGTATAGAAAATAAAATTCATTTGATCACGTTCAAGGTGGCTCTTAGGACATTGATATGAGCCAAATTTATCACCCTTAACAATAGGGACGACAGTAGGGGAGCAATTTTACATGTTGTATTTGTTAAGAACTTTGTCAATATAAGCTTTTTGGGACAATTCTAATATCCCACGAGACTTATCTCAATGAATTTCAATACCTATAACATACGAGGTTTCACCGAGATCCTTCATATCAAAATTTCAAAAAAGAAAACGTTTGGTCTTATGCAACATGTCTAAGTTATTATTTGCAAGTAGTATATCATCAACATACAAAATAAGAATAACAAATTTAGTCCCACTGACTTTCAAAGTATATACATTGATCCACTATATTTTTTTTAAAAATCAAAATTACTCATCACCTCGTGAAACTTAAGATACCATTGTCGAGAAGCCTGTTTCAACTTATATATGGACTTCTTAAGTCTACATACCATATGTTCCTTGCCTTTAACTAAAAAAAACTTCTGGTTGTGCCATATAGACATTCTCATGCAAGTTACCATTAAGGAATGCAGTTTTAACATCCATCTGATGTAACTCTAAATCATAATGAGCTACTAAAGCCATGACTATTCTAAATGAAGATTTCCTGGATACTGGAGAGAAAATTTTATTATAATCCACACATTCCTTATGAGTGAAACCCTTAGCAACCAATCGAGCTTTATTCCTTTCAACATTCTCTTTAGGATCTAATTTGATCTTATAGCCCACTTGCAACCAACATGTTTAAAACCTTTTGGTAATTCCTCAAAATTCCAAACGTTATTAAGCTCCATTGATTTCAACTCATCATTCATGGCTTCAAGCCATTGAGTTAATTGAGCACTCGTAATGGCCTCTTTATAGGAGATAGGATCATTAATCTTACTTGAATTATAGTCAATCTCATTAAGATATGTTATAAAATTATCAAAATTAATAGGCTTTCTAGGTCTTTCGGACCTACGTAAAGGCTGCACAATTTCAGGAATATGATTTTCAATAATGCGATGTTCAACATTAGGTAGTGGCTCAGCTATCTCAGGGGCATCATTTGCCTAAATAGGAGGTTGTTGTGCCTCACCCTCTTGAATTACAGGATTAGAAACATAAAACCTATTTTCTTTAAGATCAATTTTTCTAGGCTCACCACTCCCACTTAAATCACCATTCTCTAAAAAAACTCTGCATGCCTAGTCTCAACTATTTTAGTGGTATGCGAGGGACAGTAAAATTGAAAACCCTTAGATCTCTCAGGATATCCAATGAAATGACAATTAATGGTTTTAGAATCAAGTTTCTTTATTTGTGGATTAAAATATTAGCCTCGGCTGGACAGCCCCACACCCGTAAGTATTTTAAACTAGGTTTCCTACCTGTCCAAATTTCATAAGGAGTGTTAGGGACAGATTTGCTAGGAATCCGATTTAAAATATGAACAGCTGTCTTTAATGCCTCAGTCCACAAAACACAGGTAAGCTAGAATTGCATAACATACTACGTACCATATCCATAAGGGTACAATTTCGCCTCTCAGCTACACCATTCTGCTGCGGTATACCAGGCATTGTATACTAAGTCACTGTGACAACCCGAGAATTTAGATAATTATTAAAATCCTAAAATGGTGGATTAAAGGTTATAAGATTAACCTAGACAGAAAATAAGTGTATGGAATTGACGTTTCTGTGAAGGAATTTTAAGGATTTCAAAATTTTTAAGAAGAACCTATATGGTTTCTTAATTGAATGATAATAAAGAAATATGGGTTGCAAAATTTCGAAACCCTAGAAATGAATTAATATGTACTTGAAGGAATATCGAGAATAAGATATTACGATACCTGTAAATTCGGTGTGAACTGAATAGTCTAAGAAATGTTATATAAGTACATATGTAAATTTTATTAAGGAGATAAGATTTCACATGAAGAGATGTTGTGAGGTTAAACGAAGATGAGTATATGTATAGAAATATATATACTTAGTAAGGTGCTATATATATTTTAGCAAGAGGAATGATGAATTAAGTTATTGATATAAGGATCAAGATAAAACTATGTTAGTAATTAACATAGCTTGAACGTTAGCCTTAACTGGCAAATAAGAATTTGAATAAATATAAAGTCGTTAATTTATACGATTAGCAATATGAAAGGAGTAATTTAAAACTCAAAATTTGAGTTAGAAATAGAATTTTGAAGCATGGACTGCTCGGTTGCGTCCGGAACGTCAAGATTAATCAAAATGGGCAGTAAACACAAAGTGTGTAAAGGTTGACTTTTGTTCAAAGTCAACAGTTGACTTTTTATGGAGAAAAGTCAAAATCAGTGTGAGAAGTGAAAGATGTTATATGGATAATGATATAATATTTAATATTATACCAAATGATATAAAGTAAAAATATGAGAGGAGATCCAATATGTAAATATGTATATTGGTATCAAGGAAGTTAGTAAATTAAATTCATATTTGAATAAATGATTGAATATATTAAATTATATATATAAATAGATTGTTTGAAAACAATTTATGGAGAGGAGGAGGAAATTAAATTTAAGTATACAATATGAATTGTATAACTTGAATAAGTTATTTAAATTATGTATGAGAATCAAATAACCTAGATGGTTATTGTTATTTGGTGGTTCTAGTATTTAAATATATACTAGTGACCTAATCTAAGAGAATTGTGGAGCATGTCATAATTTATTTAGTGATTATGTGAGTAAGTGAATACGAATATTATGTGATGGCAAATAAAAGAAATTAGCATGATCCTAATTATATATTAGGAATGAAGAATTAAATAACCTAATGGTTATGGGATGAGAGAAGTATGGTATTTATAATATATACTAATTTTAAGAGATTTATTTTATACATCTCAGTTAATTAATTTTATAACCTAATTATAGCAAGTTTAATTGGGTTAAAGAATTAAAAATGCATGAGTAAAGAATTTATTTTCTAGAGTGAGAAATAAAAACCCTAATTAAGTAATTAGGGTAAAATAGTATTAAAAATAATGGACTATAATAATATCATAGCCCAATCATTTATTTAGAGTTTAAAAGGATTAAATTTTATGGACTAAGGAAGTTATATTATTAAAACAAGCCCAATTAATTAATTAAGCATGGGACTTGTAGATAGAGTGACTAAGGGTGATTAAATTATTTAATCTAGCCCAATATATTATGTATGGGACAAGTATTATATTGACCCAATTTAATTAGGGATTGAAAGCCCAAGTTAGTTTTGTTAGTAAGTAAAACAATTAAATTTGTTAGCTCAATGAGATTAATTAAGGGCCCAAACTAGGCCCACTTGTCGGAGAGCAATAATATTAAAAATAATATTAAGTTAAGAGATATATTTTTATTATCTCAAGTTATTAATTTTATAACTTAATTAAAACAAGTTTAGTTGGGTTATAGAATTTAATATACAAGAGTGGTGACTTAAATTCTAAATGTTTGGAATGGATACCCTAATTAAATAATTAGGGAATGAGAATATTAAAAGTATTGGACCCTAATTTATTTTCATGGCCCAAAGAGTTTAATTTAAAGTCCAAAGAGATTTTATATGGTGGCCCAAGTGTTGGCCCAATCAATAAATTTAAGGAGCCCAAAACTTGATCCAAGTATGGAAGGACATAATGGTCATTTGGTAAGTAAAATAAAAGTTATAAAAATCTAACCAATTTGGGCTAAGATAAGGCCACTTGGCCGAATTTGATGAGGGAGAAAAGGAGAGGAAGATGTGCATGCACATCATCACTTTAAGCACCACACATGTGGCAAAAGATAATTACCAACTCAAGCTAGGTGACATTCATTTTAAGGAGCCACTTTGCACACTAATAATCCACATGCTATGTAATGATTATTACTAGAGAGAGAGAATTAGTGGAGAAATATGGAGAAAATAAGGCCACATGGCCGGATAAGATAGAGAGGAAAAAGATAAGAAGAAAAGAAGATAAGGGAAAGAGAAGAGAAGAAAGAGAAGAGAAGAAAGAGAAAGAGGAAAAGAAAGAAAGAGAAAGAACTAGAGAGAGGAAGAGAGAAAGAAGAGGTTCGGCAGCCATGTGGGAGATGGAGAGGAGAGAGAAAGTCCATCCATGGAAGAAGAAGAAGAAGAAGAAGAGCATGGTAATCAAAGGTATAAATACCTTTTGTTTATATAATTTTTGATTATTGTAAATCAAACTTTGAATCTATGTTTCTAAACTCAAAAACCTTAGATCTATGTGTTTATGAGTGTTTCATGTATAGATCTACCCATATTGGGTGTTGATTTAGTTGGAAATCGAAAATAAAGAAAAGTTATTTTTCTAGTTTTATAAGCTCTAAAATTTCTATGTACTTTGGATTTCCACCGTTTTTGATCTACACTTTCTTTTTGCGATCCGTCAAAGGGAAGTGCTAGATATGTAAGTTAACTACTAAACCCAAGTGGTAGCACTCAAAAATGTTGAGTACACAAGTTGTAGTGACTATTTTACCAAAAATAGTTTCATTGCTAAAAGTGAAAAATAGACTGTTTTGGACAGTCAAAGAGTAGGGGCAGTTTGGTCATTTTTCGGACATCTAAAAATTCTGGAAACATTTGGGAGTATACTATGATAAGTTATCTAACATCTCCAAGTGGAATCACAGAAAAAGGAGTTGTAGATTTCCGTATGGAAAATGTTTAATAAAGCACGAAAACTGCAAAAGGCCATTTTAGCTTCTGCCCAAATTTTTAAAAGGGCATTTTCGGCAACTTAAAATGTGAGAAAAATTCTGGCATTTTGGGACATGAAAATATATGGTATCAAGTACCTTGTGTCCGAAAATGAGCTCATTCCGAGTTAAAATGAGCAAGTTATGACCATTTCAATTTCTGTGATTTTCCGACGAAAATGGCTATAACCGGAGTTCTATAACTCCGATGGCTACGAAATTTAAACTGGAGTGTCACGTTAAGACGTATAAGATTGTGCCAAGAGATGGGGATTTCTGGAGTTAAGCACGAGGTAGCTAATTTCTTAAGGAATTAACTACAAATGATTTTTTAAAAATACCAAAGGAAGTTGGAAAATTTTGGAAAAATACTTTTTGTGTATGAAATATGTGTATACATGTTTGTACAAAGGATAGAAAAATAATAAGTTGAT
This sequence comes from Panax notoginseng, assembly GCA_016801055.1. Lineage (NCBI taxonomy): Eukaryota > Viridiplantae > Streptophyta > Magnoliopsida > Apiales > Araliaceae > Panax > Panax notoginseng. The sequence continues at coordinate 61,976,084 of CM029019.1, read as the reverse complement.
TTGGTATTTTCGTGTACGGATATGGAATCCAGCTTGCTGGATTCGAAAATCTGATGAATCCAGCTTGCTGGATTGAAAAGAAGTTTACTGAATTGAAAATATGTTGAATCCAACTTGCTGGATTGCAATCTAGTTGCTGGATTTGTAATCCAATTTGCTGGATTGCAGTTTGACTTGCTGGATTGGAAATTTGTTGAATCCAGGTTGCTGGATTCTATATCCAGTCTGCTGGATTGGCAATTTGGTTGTTAAATTTAAAATCCAGGTTGTTGGATTAGTATTTGACTTATTAGAGTATAAAGAAGAACTTATAATGTATAAGATTAAGTGTTTAATCTTAATGAATATGATACAGTGATTGAAGAATTATCTAAGACTGATAATAATACCGATGTGTTAAGAAGTTATCTAATATTTGATTAAGTGTTAGATAATTGATTGATAAAGTAATTGTATTATTATACAAAGTAGAATATGTTGATTGAGAGACCGATCTTATTAATGATAGGTCTTACCAAAAGAAGTTAACTTAAACTGCGTAGCAGTAGTCAACGAATCAGGCAAGTTTTTCCTTAACTCAAACTTGAGTTGTATGTTCAAAGCATGCTAATGAATAATTATTGTTGATTATTCACGTCTATATTGATTATTGATTCGCACGTTGTGCATATTGTAAATGTTCATCAGGTATGAAAGGCTGATCACCTTCATTACCATTTGGTTCAGTTAATCTGTTCATGTTTATGCTTGACCATTCATTTTTATTGATTTGGTCGTTCAGCTAAGAAAATTTGTTCATGCTCTTTCACAATGTTTATATTGTTGAAAGTTAGCTAGCTTATTGTTCAATTCTTTCAATCATGATATATCTTTATTGAATTTAAACTTGCTGGGCAAATTTGATGCTCACCCTTGCTATATCATGATAAAATTTTCAGATTAAGATGAAAGCTTGAGTAAAGACAGAGGCAAAGGCAAAGTCAAGGATTAAGCTATTATGCAGTTAGATCTATTAAATTTTCTGACGAAAATAGTATTATAAATCTTCTAAGATATTGAAGGTATGTATTAAGTTAAGGTTGTAGACCTTGGGAATGATGTGTAAAAGTTTAATGTATAAACAATTTATGTTTATATCTTCCGCAATAGTTATAGAAATAGTATACCAGATCCTTGGTGATTAGGACCGGGATTTGGGGATGCTACAGTCACGATTCCATTTTCTTGACAAAATAAGGCAAATGGGCCAGGACTATGACTTGTATCAGAGTGTTTACTGTAATACTCTCCGCCTCTATCTGATCTCACTACTTTAATTTTTCGGTCAAATTGATTTTCAACTTCAGCCTTGAAAACTTTAAACATATTTAGTGATTCTGAAAAAATGGTCCACATATATCAGTGTGAATCACATCAAGAAGTGTACTACTTCTTGTTGCTCCTTTCTTAGTACCTTTCACAAATTTTCCTTTTATACATTTTATACAATGGTCAAGATCAGAAAAATCTAGTGAATGAAGAATTCCATCCTTTACAAGACGTTGCATTCTGTCTTTTGAAATATGGCCTAAAGGTTGATGCCACAATCTTGAAGAATTCTCATTATCTAGTTTTCTCTTATTTCCACTTTTAGAGGTATTTTATGTCACATTCATTGTTTACAAGGATTCAGCAAAGACATTATCCAAATTTATCTTATAGAGGGTTCCCTCTAAAGAGCCAGAACCAATAACAAGAGAGTAATGATAAATAATTATTTTATTATTCCCAAACTTAAACGAAAATCCATCAACGTCAAGTTTAGATACAGAAGTTAAATTTCATGTCATACTGGGAACATAAAGAGTATCATATAAATACAAGGTGAAACCACTCTCCAAAACTAAAGGAAGAGTTCCTACAGTTTTAACTTGTATAGACTATCTCCATTGCCAACTTTAATGGTCCTTTCCCCCTTTTAGAGTATCTTCTTTGAAAGGAATCCATGCAATGAATTAGTAATGTGAACCATAGCACTAATGTCAAGCCACAATGTATTAAAAGGAACATCAATTAGAAAGGATTCATAAGTTACATAATTGAAGAACGATATACCTTTCTTTTCAAGTCATTCTCTTAATTTAGGGCATTCTTTCTGAATATGTCCTTGCTTCTTACAGAAGTGACATTTAGGACATGCCTCAGAGTTGTTACCTGAATAATTTGCCTTATTTGTTTTAGTAGAAATTGGTTTATCCTTATTCTTAAAACCTTTGCCATTTTTATAAGCCTTCTTCATATAGGATCTAGTGGTAGTCAAATGAGCAACATTAGATTTTTCAACCTTAAGCCTTTCTTCATCTTAGACGCACATGGAGATTAACTTGCTCATCTTCCACTTTACTTTCTGCATGTTATAATTGATCTTAAATGGATCAAACTGTACAAGAAGAGAAGTCATAATGAAGTGAATAAGAAAACCCTAAAAATCGCCATGTCCATACCCTTTAATTTAAAAGCCATGTCGCTCATCATCATAATGTGCTTGCTCACCCAACTAACCCCATCATACCTGCTAATAAGTATTTTCAAAATAAGGGTACTTGTATGAGTTTTAGAAGAACCCTTAAATTGTTACTCGACTAAAGTTAAGTACTCTTTAACATTCTCAAAGTCAAGAATGACTCCTCGAATGACTGTCGTGATAGAGTTTTTCATAATCATAAGGGACATGCAGTTGGATCGCTCCCACTTTCATAAATATCCTTTTGCTCAATTGAGCTAGTAGTTGTAAGTGGAGCATGATGATCCACTCGTAGTGCATAGTCCAAAACTATAGTACCGAGAACAATTTTCACTTACACTTTTTAAGCAGTAAAATTATTTTTATTCAATGTTAAAACATAATTAAGCTCATAAACATGCTTACAAAAAAAACTTAAAAAAATCCACAATGTACAACAAATAATTAATAATTAATCATAATAAAAACCAACTGTAGGGCAAGCAGTTAGTTAAATAAAATCTATTTACAACACCGAAAAAATAGATTTTAATGAGACATTGGTGCATAATTATCAATCTTTCGTTGGTCCAATTAATAATATGCTAATAACATCCCCATAAAATAATGCACAACACATTTATCCACGCAACACCGTTGGGCAGAAACGAAATAAACATATTACTTACGCAATAAAATTTCATTTAATAAATTCTAATTCTAATTTTTTCGTTGGGTAAAATTAAAATATTTATTTATTAAATGTAACATTATGTGACTTTTCTTAATCTTTATTTGTTTCAATTAATAATCCTCCGTTGGGCTGATTATTAATTTTAACAATAAAAGAGGCACACATACACGTAAATTATTATGATCAAACTCAATTTTCTTTAGACAATATATTAATCAAGTTTGAAAAGTAACATTATTTATAATTTACATGTAACATCTTAAAAGTCCTAATAATATTTCCCATCATGTTCTAGAAATTTAAATTAAGATATATAGCTATGAACATGAATTGATTATATATAAAATAATCAAAATTAATTATAACTTGAATACATGAGGGTATAATAATACCAGTCAGAATGACTGAAAATAAAATAAAATTCAATACATGTATATTACTAATTATTCCATGTAAAAGTGAATTAATGTAAATACCGTCAAAAGGATTATATTACATGTACAGTGAATGTTTAGCATGTCAACATAAATTAAATGACAATACTACTGAGCATGCTTATAGTCTCGTGAATAGCTTAAGTGAACAAGCATAATACTATAATATTAAACCTAATTCTTAATAAAGCCAACATGATGCTTGATAACGAAAATTAAGCATTGAAGAGTAGCTTACATAACACTGGATGAATACAGTACGTTAGGGATACAAATGAATCAGAATATTGTGCATGAATGCAACAGACAAACATGTTTCAAATAAGCTGGTGCCTTGAAAATTGAAAATCTCTAGGATTACAATACCATGCTGGGATATTCCGAAAACATAAATATATATATATATATATATATATATATATATATATATATATATATATACATGCACATACATGATTGATAAACCACTTTTTCTTTCTAATAATTTACATGATTGATAAGACTCGTGCAAACTATCAGGCTTTCACCCAACACGTCACCGTCCAAGCATATATATATATATATATATATATATATATATATATATATATATATATATATCTTTTGAAACATGATTCATTAGTTACTTTTGGCAGACTACTTGATCAATTCAATGTATATGGTAATCAGAATTCGTATGCTAAATTGGCAGATTAACCTTACTTTCGAAAATTCCTTTTCATAAAACATACCAAATAATTTTATATTATACCAATAAAAAGGTTATGCAAAAATAAAATTTCTAGCATAACAACGTAATTAATTTATTCTATAGCATAACAACGTAATTAATTTATTCTATACAATAGCGTAACCTTAGCTCTGATACCAGATGTTGAATAAATTAGACAGGAACGTTCTATTGCATAGAATAAATAGAATCAATTAATCATAATATTAATTACTTACATGAATTGTGAGAAGCCATCTTGTATGTATCACTCTTCCGCTGTGCTTAAGGGTGAATGTCTTCAATTGTCTCTCTCAATATTAGGATGGATGTATAGGTGTGTAAATAAAATTCTTGAGATGATAATTGGGACCAAACCCTAACTGTTTTATTTATAGAATAGCTAAGGGTCAAAATTATCCATCAAGATTATGAAACCCTAGGGCCCATTATGCCAAATTAATATTACTAATAATATTTATGAGTCACATAATTACCAAAACCCATAAATAAGGTGATTAAATTAATACAATATGTAAGCCCAATAACTCCATAAATAGTATAGGCCACATAAGAAATAAAATATTCTAATATTTACATGCACTTTGCATACTTATAATTGGAGATTAAGATCAAAATAACTTGTGTTTGAAGTGACCTTAGATAAGTTATGTAAATTGACCTATTAGGCAACTTAACAAATTTTGCACTTATTTGGCGGATTGTTGGTTTCAACCAAAGTTGGCTGTAAATATTTATCTTTAGGTGAAACTTAGAAGCCTAAGATTACGAAGTGATTTTAATTACTTAAGTACTCAATCTTATAGATGCGGAGAGCATTCAAAAATATAAAATTTCATATAATTTATAGTTGGGCAACACCATGTTCATTGTTGGGGCACAATTTTGTGGGCTTGGATAATTGGATGAGATCAATCTTATGTGGAGGAATTTTCTCATGTGGAAGTGTATTCTAATTGGGGGACTTGATTGTTAAGGAATATTTAGTCCTAATTTTATTAGACTTTTAATTAACTCTTAAGGAAGCAGTTCGTATTAGTTTCGACTTCCCTTCTTTAAGGAGATTGACTTTTATCCCAGTATAGTAACTATCATGATAAGGAATCATATTTCAACTCGAGGACAAGGCGATAAGGAGGAGTGATCAACTAAAATACATGATTGTGCTCTAATTCACAGGTAATAACAACACTTTGAACACTAAAGTTTCAAGCCTCCATTGATAACCTATGCTATACTATACTTATTTTCACATTGGAGCTATCCCCCGACTGCCCAGGCCGTTAGCTCTCTCAGTGTGATTCTATTTTTGTGCAGGATTTGACGCGTTGTTTGGTAAATAGGCGTATGGACGGATCTTGGCGTTAACATTGGCGCTAGAAGGAGGACCCTTTAGTCTACCTAATCTTTTAATCACCCACATATTTAGTAAAAGCTATGGTGAGTAAGGCAAATACGGTTTCTGACCAGGAGAGATCTTTGGCCAACTTCACTGCATATATCAGAGGTTCAGTCAAAGACCGACTTGGACCCAAAAAACATGTAAAGGATAGTTTGGGGCCCAAAAGCCAGTCTGTGGTCCCAATAAGGGTTTAGTCGACCCTGATTCGACGTCAACTATTCTTGGCCAGTTAACGGACTCCCAACTCACACAATTGCGTCACGTATATTAAGGCTCAGACACACACAAACAAGGAACAAGTTTGAGAGCAAGACATTCAAGACAAGCACGAACTAATTTTATCTCGTAAAATACAGCAGAACAAGGACATTATGGAGGCCTTACGCCTCTTAAAAAAGGAGTTAGATGCCCAGTTAGTCGCATTGGTGGGCGAGGAAAAGGTCTCCTCGAGTTGGCATCACCATCGGGAGACCACGTTGCAGAGTAGATCCAGAACACATCATTCGGACAACTCTCAACAAGATAGAAGTAGGCGTAGATCGCATTTCAGAGGCAGCGACGAAGGGCAGTCAAGGTTCGGATGATGACAACGATTGGTCTCTTCGGACCACACCAGGGATAGGCACAAGTCATCCCCTTTAAATGAGAAATCTGATCCCCTCGCACAGAAAGTGGTGAAACTGGAATAAAAATTGGTTGTTGTTACTAAGGAGAAGGAGTTGCTTGTAGATCCGACGTCACTGTTTACTCCTTAGATCGATCGAGTTCGATCAGACACATCAAAGAAGATGCCTCCCATGGAGAGTTATGACATAATTGACAACCTTTATGATCATAAACACATATATGACCGTTTATTACGAGCACTCCGATGCCGCTAAATGTCAGATGTTCATCACAACATTGAAGAAGGGTGCCCGTGTAAGACCCCGAATTTTATGAAATGAAAGTATTCAATTTTCTTATAATTATTATTTTATTTAGTAAATGGTTAAATTGATAAAAGGTTAAAGTTAAGGGTGATATTTACAATTTTTGCAAAGTAAGCAAGTTGATATAAAATATTCATTGTGTCGGGGAATATTCGATTGGTCGGGAAATATTCGTTTTAACAGGGAATATTCGTACGACGACACAATCATTGGTAGACCACATAACGGAAGTATTGTCGTAGATAGAAAATGATAGAAATATCTTTTTATAAAAATAACCGCGAAAGTTTTACCGTTAAACTATTAAAATACCCGGTGATAAAAATACAGTAATACGCGTGGTTGCATAGTAGCACACGGTATTGATTATTGATGCTTACGTAAGAAGTCACTTAGTTTACTCAATTATTACTACAGTAATTGCTGTATAGTATCTCACGTTATTTGATTCAATTATTGTAACAGTATCATCTGCATAATATTTTATATTATTAAATCAGTAATTGAGACAATAAAGTTATTCATATTATTATTTGTAATATTGACGATGTCTAGAAAGTTCTGTCGAGGAGAGGTTTGGTTACCTAATTGCACGCCAATAGGGAGAAATCCTTATCGGAAAGCCCCCTCTTTCCTGGGAATGATCTGGTTATTAAATATTGTGAGTTATAATATTAATGATGAATAATTGTTGAAGTATTAAGAATGTGTTTATTGAAGATAAGTGAATTACAAAAGTTAGTGGGGAATAATGCAAACTTGGAAAACTTTAGGGGTACTAAAGTGTAATAAGTTAAATTAATCTAGACCATTGGTGGTGGTTTTAATAGTAAATCAATCGGGACCATTGGTGGTGGTTTTAATAGTAAATCAATCTGGACCGTCGATGGTGGTTTTAATACTAAATCAATCTGGACCGTCGGTGGTGGTTTTTAAAGTAAATCAATCTGGACCGTCGGTGGTGGTTTTAAAAGTAAATCAATCTGGACCGTTGGCGGTGGTTTTAAAAGTAAATCAATCTAGACCGTCGGTTGTGGTATTAATAGTAATCAATCTGGACCGTCCGTTCTAATAGTAAATAGATCTGGACCGTTCGTGAATTGGTTACTATTTAGTCATTTCTCCTATAAATAGAAGCTTAATTCTTCTTTCATTCTCACCAATTCACTGAGACTCACAAGAAAAACTATAGAGAGAAACTATAGAGAGCAAGAAGAAGAGTATTCTGCTACTTCACTTTTGCAGTATCCAGTCTTCTACTAAGGTAAGAGATATTATTTGTTGTATTCGTAAGGGGTATTAATTCTTTCGTATTCATAAGGAATACTAATTGTTTTTTGTATTCATCCTTTAATATGTCAGAATAACTTGTCTACGCAGATTACGTACCGTATGACAGGTGAAAATCCATTTGCAGTTTTGTATGTTATTTCTTTTTATATTCTTAAATCTAAACTTACTGTGGTAAGTATTGCTTCTATAATCCTTGAAATTAGTGGAATATCCTTGAGTTTTGCGCTTCATCCAGTATCGTTTCATTGTCATATTGATATGAACTTTCTTATTAAATATCAATATTTTCATCGGGGTACTATTCACGGGTTACTATTCACCCAGTTACAATTCACTAAAATATTATTCACTCGGGTATTCGGGGCACTTTGTATGCTGGGGTACTATTCACCAGTTACTATTCATGGGTTACTATTAACCCAATTATTATTCACTCGAATATTATTCACTCGGGTATCCGGGACACTTTTCATGCCGGGATACTATTCACGAAGTACTATTTACAGGGTACTATTCACGGGGTATTATTCACCCGAAAATTTTATTTCTTTTCTGTCCAAATTATTTTGATACATGGATATTATTCTTGAATTTTACTCCACAACATAGTATCATGTTAACAATTTGAAAATTATTAAACTCTGGATAAATTTAAAGTCTTTAATTATTATCCTTGATTTCATTTGATTAATGCTTATATCATTGTCATCATCCTCATGCTTATATTGTGATGAAAGTCATCTTCGGCCAAGGGTGCAAAGATGAACTGTTGATTGGTATGGTTATGACCAGGGATCATTCAGTATAATCATGACCCATAATGTTATAAATGATATGGTAAAAGTCCTCATTGGCCCGTAGTGCATTGATGGACAGTTGTTGATATGATTATTGTAGACACTCGAAATTTTTTGCACACCTATTACTGACATTGCAGGAGGGTAGATTCGTCTTTCAAAGATAACCCTTGAAGATAGCTCATAACCAGTCCGGATACTACCGGAAGTTCAGTCTCAACCCCGGAACACACACTAGGAGCATCAGTTCTAACCTCGGAGATAGCCCCGAGGCCTGCAGTTCCAATACCGAAAATTCCACCGGAGAAGGCCGATTCATCCCGGAGATAACCCCGAGATATTCAATCTCAGTCCCAACACTGGGAATAGCAGATTCCAACCTTGGAGATAACCCCAAGGAAAGTAGTTGCAGTTCTGGAGATAACCCCAGAAATGCTTGTTTTAAATGCATGAAATCAGCTTCAACCTCGGCGCTTACACCGAGGCACTCAGTACAAGGCCCGAAAATAACACCGAGAAGACAGTCACACCTCAGAGATGATACTGAGGACCTTCAACACTTGCAGCAGTCCAATCTCAGAGATAACCCTAAGCAACGTCTGCTTTATCAGCCCAAACTGGAGATAACCCCGGTGAGGGGAAAAGTCATCATCTTGCTGCCTTGACGCCACATGACGCCATCTCAACATTTCAGACATACATTTTTACACAGCAATGTCCCATAAGAACCAAGGAAGTTCAATCCCGAGTGACTATTACGCAGGGTAACAGATAGAATTTGAAGCTTGAAGACTGGAAGGCATAGTCCAATCTTCTTGACTTCGTACAACCTCTTATCCCATGTCATTGTGTTAACTCTCGACAACGGCGGTCCAAAATAGGTCCTACATACCTCAATCGGATGCCCGGATTGCAATTCTGAAAGTTCGAGCAGACATCACGTTGTCCGCTTGTATGTACTTCGAGACGGCGGGACCCGTGAAGCCCGGGGCACCCCGGGCAGCCGCAGGTACACCTACGTCTCACCCCTCTATAAATAGAGGGCTTGGGGTGGCCATTTTGAAAAAAAAGGCGAGGAAGCCCTGTCCAATTTGCTCTATACACACCCTAAACTGAGTGCTTTCTCATTTTAAACACTTGTAAGCTCATATATAGCTACTTTTTACCGGCGGGAGCTGAGTGTTCATCCCTTTCAAGTTATAGAAGTCTTCTTTGGCAGCCCACTGTAAGCCTTCTTATACACTTTAAAGCCTTTCTCTTCATCTTTGCACACACTATTCTTCACGTTGAGAGTTGTGTTGCGTGTGTAGGCCCGGACTTCGGTCCGTGGTTTCATTTCAGTTTGTATATATATATATATATACTTATACATATGAACTGTGTGTCGAACTCTCTTCGATGAGCCTAGACTTACGTCTGGTGTGTTTAAATACTTTCGTATATATATATATATATATATATTTATATTTAGTCCCTCCTGGAGTTTACTTCATGGTGGTTAACCGTTTTTACTGTTTTCTGTACATTTCGTCCCGCTTGGAGTTTCCTCTGTGGCGGTTGATCGCTTTTACAGCTTTATTTACATTTTGGTCCCCCATGGAGGTGCTTCGAGGTGGTTGATCATGTCTGTATATATATATTTACAGCTTATATATATATATATATATATATATATATATATATATATATATATACCTGCTTACTGCGTTTATATCAATTGCGGCATCATGTGAGCCTAGGAATCATGTGATCACAGATTCAGTCCACTGAATCTAGATTCGGTTCTCGTGATGGACCTTTTCAGCTGTAAGCAGCTTGTAAATTTATTCACGGTGTTCGTATTTCCTCCGATGGTTTCCATGCCCATGAGGAGTTCGGCACTGCTTTGTACATTATTTTTCTCGAAGATGCTTCGCATCTTGAAAATAAAAGCATTCAAGCCGAACATTTAATAAAATGGAAGTATCAAAGGCCTCAATTACTATTGAGCACAGGGTTTGAAAAATCTCTTTTTCACAAAACATCACTGCTATATCTTGTTAAAACTGAATTTTTATACAAATTCAAACCCTATGTATATAGGTGCGAACGAGGCATAACACTACTTCCAAATAACAACACATTGACCCACACACATACACACACATTCATATAACAGTTTCTTAAAAATTGGCGGTCATCGTGGCAACACGGATGTCGGGGGGTGCCTAACATCTTCCCTCTGCATAAGCAAGTCCCCGGACCCTAATGAATCTCGGTTTCACAGACCCGTTTAGCAGTGTCATATCACTGGGTTAATGTGCAAACCTTTTCTCGGTTATGTTGGTACAACCAGTTAAAAAACCAACTGGCGACTCTTAACAGTCTATCGTCAACATTATACACGTCGGACCTTTTTCAATTATTTTTTTAAACAAATCCCACCTAAAATGAGAACACCAAAAAACAAGTAACGAAAAGGGACAGCTAAAAATCCCGACGTCGACAAGTGGCGACTCTGCTGGGGACTTCCAGTAAAAGGACTTAAGCCGTTATTACAATCTTTTTTAAACTGTTATATGCTTATGTGTGGATATTGCATTTACATTTATGATGAATGTGTACGAATGCATTTTTTTACTGCACTGCAATATATCTGCTTGTGATATTAGCGCTTCGCACATGTCATCATTTTCATAAACGGTAAGACACGTTGTATGTGAATGTATGTTGTTTGGTTCCTCCACCAGGAGGCTATCCTGTCGGTGTTTGATTACTGGACTCATAGGAAGACTAATTCCAACGAGGCTCAAGAAAGGAATCACCCAAATTCGCTCCAGTTGAAAGACCGGATTAACTTCCCGTTGAGTAAATTGCGATGATTTGGGAACCTTTGTGCCAAAAACCCGCGAGAGAAACCTAAGATAGGTCAGCCTCTGATAAACCAAACGCGGAGGAAAGTCTCTTCACGTTTTCTCATTTCAAATTACTCGTAAAGTCAATTACTTGTAATTTATATTTCATATTCATCTCCATATAATGAGAAATATGAAGAAATATGTGCATATACATATTTAAATTAACATGCTATCATGTATTACAAACAGCTAACATCCGTTTTGCAGGATCATAATCCTAAAACGGACACATCACATAGCATGTAAACATTTACACAATCCCTAAAACTAAACTATGCAAGTTTTATCGCAGGGAAGCATTTAGACCTATTACCCGGACAAAGTCCAAAAAGGCCACGAGCCTACAGCCAATCATGTCTTCATCTGACCAATATAATCCAGTTTCTCGCGAAGAATTTGACGGATTAAGTAAACAAATCATAGATTTGGCTGTTCTGCTTAAAGAACTACATCAGTCTACTTAAGGTACGAAGATACCCATACATGCTGAATCCTCTGCGCAAGGAGGAACCCAAGGTTTTGACAAAGCCGTTACAGTACCTGAGTTCCAGTTGGATACAACCAACAAAATTCATGATATCACCCATCTCAAAGGAGATCTAGACAGCGGTGACATCAAGAAAAAGGTCCTTCAAATGGAAGAAACCCTTCGTTCTATCAAAGTAATTGGAGCACATGGGAATGTCGCCTATGCCGATCTTTGTATATTCCCTGGTGTTCATTATTCAGAGAAGTTCAAAACTCCTGACTTCGAAAAGTATGACGTGTTAGGAGATCTTTACACCCATTTGAAGGTGTTCATTGGAGAACTTGGATCTTATACAGAGGATGAGAAGCTCAGAATGCAGCTGTTCCAAAAGAGTCTGACTGGAGAAGCCTGTTCGTGGTATACCAGATTAGACAATTCAATGATCCATAGTTGGGAAGAACTAACTCATGCCTTCCTCACACAATATAGCTTCCAGTCTCAGATGGTTCCTGACCGATATTAGATTACCAAAGTCAAGAAATAGTCCAATGAGTCTTTCAGAGAATATGCTCAAAGGTGGAGGCGCCTTGCTGCTTAAGTGAATCCTTCTATGACAGAGTCAGAAATGGTTATGACCTTTATCGACATACACGAAGTTCCTTTCTATGAGAGAGTCTTAGCTGGCATTGGTAAACCATTTTTTGAAATGATCAAACATGGAGAAATGGCTGAGATGGGATTGAAGTCAAGAAAGATTCGAGACCTAGCCGCTCTCAAAGTTGTTGCTGAGCACATCCAATCCCCCGGAGGGTCCATAAAAAGAAAGAGGAGGATGTTTCCCTGATACTACAGGGTCAAAAAGGGAATCAGAATATGCCTATCCAACGGAGAAATTACACTCCTTTTCAAGCACAGTCTTCAAACCCTCCAATGCTAAAAGGTGGAGAAGTCAAACGCCCTCAAGTGTTCACACCCTTAGGAGACTCACTCGAGAATATTCTCACTCCTCTAACAACTCAGAAGAAAATCACGCATCTTTTTCCACCAGCCATCCCTAATAGGAGGGGTTTCAATGCTGCTCAAAAATGTGCTTATCATGCCGAGGCGCCTAGACATGATACTCAAGATTGTTGGGCCTTGAAACACAAGATCTAAAATTTGATAGACAACGGTGAGATCGTGGTCACCAAACCAGATCAACCTCACGTACAAGACAACCCTCTTCCTCCACACAAAGAGGAAGAGGTCAACATGATTAATTGGAACAATGGACAGAGTTCCGAATTTAACTGTGAATCATCCTAGATCATCAAGGACGGTGTTGACAAATGGGATTATGCAAAGTTCCAGTTTGTGATGGAATGAAAGATGAAAGCTCTGTGTAAGTAAATTGAGTAATTGGCCGAATTGGTGACCTATCAGCATCAAGTCACACGTCAATTAATTAGTCAGGAGCATGCTAGTCTCCTTCTCTTGGTTATGAATACTCCCTCGTCACCTTCAAAATATGAAACATTGGAGGACAAAGTGACGAAGAGAGCAACTGCCAAAGCCCATCGGAATTTTGCCAATAGAAGGGAATTTACATACCTGGGCCAACCTATGGAGGAGATACTTCAGATGCTAATCAATGAAGGAAGAATCACATCCCTTCTACCTCCAATTAATCCCCGTTCAGGACGGTTCAATCCTGATGGAGTATGTCAGAATCACTCCCATTCTCGCGGTCACAGCACGAAAGAATGCTGGACACTCCGCCACCTTATTCAGAATCTAATCGATAGTGGTGTCCTGCAATTGGCAGACAACGATACTGTGCTATTTGAGAGTGAAAATATTTGTCCTACCAAATGGAAAGGACTGGTAGCAGTTATATACTCTAAGGCTGATGGCAGCTACTCAAGAAATGATGTCGTTGGGACACCAGCCGGGACAAGGGCTGGGTAAAGAGCATCAGGGTATTAAGCACCCAATCCAAGTGTCCAGTCAAACTAGGACAGCCGGACTAGGCTATTCTGCCAGTTCCAGTTACAGGAATCCATATAAGCATAAGCAGATTCCTTCCACTTCAGCCACACGACTATTATTTCCACCTGTACATCCATAGTCCGCACCATCTCCAGTAAAGGTGCTAGCCAACGTAATGGCAATGTTATTTCCTAAGCCGATACCGGTAAAGGAGAAGGAAATCTTTGTTCAAGATCCCAAGGTGGAAGAAGAGGAATAGAGAATTAAACAAGACATCGTCCGAATGATGTCAGGCATACACATCATTGTCCATGATGAACATACAAACAGATACGCCCCAGATGATGATTGCCCAGACATAATCGTCATCATACGGGAGAAGGAGGATGATGATAGCCCCTCCATCATTGTGGTCCACTAGAACTTTGCCTTTGCCAATTGGAGCAGCACTCCTTGCATTGGTCGACAAGGGTAAAATGGGCAGGACTTCTTTCTGCCCTGTAGATATCATAACTACTTACTTTTCGGTACAATATTAGTAGTTGTTTTTTCCGTACATGCTAACACTTTGTATGATTAAACAATTTCATATATATTAAGTGAAAGCATATTTTGTTTCAGGACTCTGAACTTAGATGTGCCTGTACTTGCTGATAAGATGCCTCTTCTCCACAAAGATTGTAACTTTGATGAAAATTTAAACTCCGACTTGATGGAAATACAAGAGGACATTGAGGTGCCTCTAGAGATCAAAGAATGGGCCGAAGACAAACCTAAACCCAACCTTGATCAAACTACCTCTTTTAATCTCGGAACCTTAGAAAACCCTAAGTTAATCCAGATTGGTTCAGACCTTACCCCAAACCAGAGGAATGATATGGTTACACTACTAACCCAGTTCCAGGATGTGTTTGCATGGTCTCATGAAGACATGGTGGGTTTGTCCACTGACATTGTCCTTCATCGCCTTCCCATTAAGGAAGGATTCAAGCCAGTCAAGTAGAAACTCAGGCGATTGAAACCCGAGTGGAGTTTAAAGGTGAAAGAAGAAATTATAAAATAATTTCAAGCTGGTATTATCATGGTGTCCGCATATCCTGAATGGATATCCAACATCATTCCAGTGCCTAACCTTGGAGGAAAGGTGCGAGTTTGTGTGGATTATCGGGATCTGAATAAAGCTTGCCTTAAAGATAGCTTTCCCGTGCCATTTATCCACATTCTCATTGACAATACTGCTCAATACGACATGTATTCCTTCGCTAATTGCTTTGCGAGGTACCATCAGATCATGGTTACTGAGTAGGATCGTGAGAAAACTGCTTTCATCACGCCTTGGGGAACCTTTTGCTACAGACGGTTGTCTTTTGGCCTCATCAATGCCGGAGCTACCTATCAGAGAGCTATGATGGCTCTTTTCCACGACTTAATGCACAAGGAGATAGAGATCTATGTGGATGACATCATTGTTAAATCCCAAATGGAGGAAGACCACTTAGACCATCTCAAAAAGCTTTTCAACAGGTTGCGTAAGTATAACTTGAAGTTGAATCCAGCCAAGTGCGCCTTTGGCGTTAAATTAGGAAAGTTGGTAGGATTTCTAGTCAGCCACAAAGGGATTGAGCTGGATCCCACCAAAATCCAGGCCATTACGGAAATGCCCATTCCTCAGACAGAGAAGGAAATATGGGGATTTTTGGGAAGAGTCAACTTTATTAGTAGGTTCATTTCTCAACTCACAGCAACCTGTGAGCCTATCTTCAAGCTATTAAGGAAGAACTCCTCCATGAAATGGAATGAAGAGTGCTAGAAGGCCTTCCTTACAATCAAAGAGCAGCTAGTCAAAGCTCCTATTTTGGTACCACCCAGGGATGATGTTCCCCTGTTCATGTACCTATCCATAAGTGACAATGCCATGGGCTGCATGTTGGGTCAGAAAGACGATAGAGGCCGAGAACGAGCTATCTATTACCTTAGCAAAAGATTCAGTAGCAGTGAACGCAAGTACACTCTGATTGAAAGGACTTGTTTTGCTTTAGCATGGGCTGCCATGAGGTTACAACATTACCTCCATGGGCACACAACCCACCTCATATCCCGCGTGGATCCTCTCAAGTATGTGTTCAATAAGCTCATACTGAATTGTCGACTGTCCAGATGGCAGTTGATTCTGCAATAATTTGACATTGTTTACGTGACGCAAAAGTCCATTAGAGGTCAAGGAATCGCGGATCAACTGGCCGCTACACCTTCAGGGGATTTCAAACCCTTGGAAATATACTTCCCCGATGAAGGGGTAATGACAATTCAGCAACACCATCAGTACGATACACGTCAAACATGGAACATGTATTTCGATGGAACTGTTAATATGGAAGGTTCTAGAGCTGGAGCAGTTCTAGTATCCGGTACGGGGAAGCAGTATCCCATCACCATCAAATTGTAGTTTGTCAGCACCAACAACACAGCTGAGTATGAAGGCTGTATCATGGGGCTAAAACTTGCCCGTTCAATGGGCATCTGGCGGTTAACTGTCTTTGGAGATTCAGAGTTGGTAGTCAAATAATCCATGAAAATCTATCAAACCAAAGAGCTACATTTGCTGCCTTACCATCGGCAAGTTTTACAGATGGCTTCGAAGTTCGAAGAGATCTCCTTTGTACACATTTCTCATAATAGGAATGACTTCGTAGACGCATTAGCAACTTTGACCTCCTTGATTCACATACCTGACAAGGAACACATGCCAAGCATCACATTAGCCCTGCAAAAGGCACCAGCCTATGGGAACTATGTTGGAGAAGTATCGGATGAGCTACCTCCCATCCAACAACCTTGGTATTAGCATATCAAGGAGTACTTACGAGATGGATCTACACCCGCTGAGGTGAGCCTGACTGAGCAAAGGCGGATTCATAGACTAGCTATGAAATTTTTCCTGAGCGGAGATGCACTCTACAAGAGAGATGTAGGACTAGGTCTCCTCAGATGCCTGAATAAGGATCAAGCTCAGAGACTCATGGATGAGGTCCATGGTGGAGTATGTGGCCCACACATGAGCGACCCCTTTCTTGTAAAGAAGATCCTCAGAACGGGACATTACTGGCTCTCTCTCAAGGCTGACTGCAATGACCACATCAAGAGATGTTATCAGTGCCAAATTCATTGGAATGCTATCCACGCCCCTCTACGGGAGCTCCACAATATGAGCTCACCTTGGGCCTTCTCAATGTGGGGAATAGACGTGATCGGGCCCATCGAGCCTAAAGCCAGTAATGGACATCGCTTTTATCTTCACCATGATCGACTACTTCGCCAAGTGGGTAGAAGCAGCCTCCTTTCCCAGGGTTACCAAAGAAGTCAACATTGCTTTCATCAGAAATAATGTCATTTATCAATAGGGACAACCAGAGGTAGTTGTATCAAACAATGCTAAGAACCTCAACAACAAAATAATGGAGGAGTTATGCAGTAAATTCCACATCAAACACCTTAACTCCATCATCTACCGTCTAAAGATAAATGGTGCTATTGAAGCGGCTAACAACAACATCAAGAAGATCATGCAAAAGATGTCCGCCAACCACAAAGGATGGCCTGACCTATTTCCTCTTACTCTGTTAGCCTACAGAACGTCAATGCGCACTTCAACTGGGGCAACCCCCTATACATTAACCTATGGGATGGAAGCAGTACTCCCCATAGAAGTAGAAATAGAATCCCTCAGAGTGTTGATAGACGCTCAGCTGGATGAAGACCAATGGGTACAAGACAGGTATCACCAATTGTCTCTAATAGATGAAAGGCGAACCACGGCTATCTTCCATAGTCAGTTATATTAACAAAGGATCGGCCGATCCTACAACAGAAAAGTCCGGCTACGGCAGTTTAAACAACATGACTTGGTTTTGAAGAAGATCATCGACAACCAAGATCAGTCGAAGGGAAAATTTGCTCCTAACTAGGAAGGCCCATTTGTTGTCAAGGAAGTATTGACAGGAGGTGCACTCAGATTGCAGGAAATGGATGGCGATGAATTTCCACAGCTTATCAACTCGGACACCGTGAAATGGTACTATGTCTGAAGTTACCATCAAACAAACATCCTAGTATTGGATCATCAGATCGCCAGTCATTCCGGTTCTTTAACCCTTCATTACATACAACTTTTCTCCACATTGCGCCCCTCAGGGAAACATACTTTTTAAGCCAGCAGCCTGGTTTTCGGATCATCAGATCCCTTCCTCTTCACTCGGTTTTTCAACCCTTACTCAACTTCGGTCATCCCACTAGGGATTGAACCTTTCACACTTGCAGTTTTTCCCCAAACATGGGATCAAACTTTTCACACCTACAGTTTATCCTCAATCTAGGATTAAACTTTCTCTTCCCCGTAGTCTTTCCTGCATATGGGATCAGATTTTACAACTCGTTCTGAGGGGCGAACTACGTCGACCTGATCTCCCTGATACAGGGGAGTACGTAGGCAATCATATTTTATATGGCCTGGTCGTAATAAAACAAAAACAACAAAAACACTTCTACACCCTTTTCCTTACAAAAACAAAAACAACAAAAATATTCCTACACCCTTTCTACCATAAACAACGTTGAACCTCTTACACTAGGTTCGAACTATGCAAACCTGATCTCCTCTTCAACAGGAGTATGTAGGCAGCCATTTATGGTTCGGTTTAACCCTTTACCAAAACACAAATACTTGTCAATGGTACTATGATCAAACTTCAATCCACCACATTTCATTGGCTTCAAACCAAAGGGATGGAATTACCTGACCTCCCCATCTAAATGGGAGACTCGGCGACCATCTAAGCTGCGATTGTTCCTTGAAGAGCAACACCAATCCATAAGAGATGGAATTAACTAGGCTCCTTCTAAATAGGAGTACTGGCGACCATTTGTGGTGCGGTCAATCTCAGAGAGGAAAGCCGCACTCCTCTCCATATTTCCATACAGAAACCAGTCCCAAGACACCAAAGATGATAGGGATACACACAGATCTGTGATCCATTCTGAACTATCCAGAGACAACTCAATGTCCATCCAGTAAGGAGGAAGTCAGAATATATCAAGATCACAAGCCCTGAAGAAGCAGGCAAATATCAAGCAAGTATTCAGGCATATCTAAAAGGGAAGTGATCAAAAATATATTTCCCTGCTATATATAATACTGTTTGATATACACAATGTAAACTATACATGACAAAATGGCTAAGCTAGTCTGTGCAGGAAAATACAAGGCTATCTATAGATCGGTATGCATACGAGCTAGCAGATCTAACATAGCATCTCTCTCAAGAGAAGGAGGTAATGCTGTGGTCTCCTATACAAGGATATCCACACGAGTCAGCACGTCCGAGGCCATCTTCATGGCGACGTGATGCTCATCAATATATGCACTCATCTCGGCAAGCATGCCAGTGGTAAGGGACCTCACTGTAGTACTATCTATGACAGCTACATCCCGGGCATATATGGTGCTATACCGCTCAACTATCACTGTTTCTCTGGCTGATCTGGCCTCATCCCGCTCAACAACAATGGCATCTCTACGAGATAATGCCTCGTCTCTATCTAACAGACCTGCGTCTCTCCCATCAAGAGCTGTCAACATCAGGGCTCTAGCCTGATCTCTCTCAAAGGTCATCAAATGAAGACTCTGCTCAAAGTACTATGCTGAATGTTGAATCACGATAGTACTAGTACTGGGAGAATCTAAGAGAGCTGCTGGCAACCCAGTAAATGGCTCCTCCTCGGTGGGAGAATCAATGTCCTCCATGGGCTCTCCACCATCTGAATCACTACTTGGCACTATGGATACTACCGCAGCGGATGAAGTCTCTGTCTCCATCCACACAAAATACTCTAGCAAATAACCTGGATGGCTAACAAAAAAAGTAGATATCTCACGCTGATCCCAACAAGCATACACACGGGATCGGTCTTCTGCTGATTGATGGCGAGAAGCTAAGCGCTGACCTAATGCCCCATCAAAAGGATGAAAGTCTTGGAACTGGTCAAACTGCGACATCACGGCCAGTGGGTGGTAGGTAGTCATGCCCCTCAAACCAGCCAGAGGGAGATAATCCATGCCCGGAGCATGAGTGATAAGATTGTAGGGCGAACTGAGTCCTGAACACGACAAGATAGCAAACGGATCTCCAATCCCAGATAAGAAAACAGACCAAGATGCAGGATCTGTACATTCTGTAGGCTGAAAAGAATATGATATAGCTATCTCATGGGTGAAACAATACCCATGTCGTCTAAATGTGCCAATCGGTCTCAAGTGTGACATAAACCACACATACAGCATGACCGAACTGCCATTGAATTCCCCTGTAGGGTAAGTGCTGCAAAATGTGGCCGACCTCAGTGTCTCTGCCATGATCATCGGAATGATGGTACGACCCTCCCTGAGAGCTCTCACTACCATAATAACGCTGATGTCCAACTCGTCCATGTATCATGGCATGTACACGTATGGTAATATGCACATCATCAATACATCCACTCTGGCCAAATGCCACTGGTCCTCTGGTATAGTGAAATCCCCATAATGTCGAGCATAGCTATCCTCATAGCCAAATCTGTCAATCAGAAAATGCTGGGATATCACACGGCCGGATGTGATCTCATCCTGCACAACTTTCCCGCCTCAGCCCGGTGAGAGTCATACACTGACGACTCATGTCACTAATGGCCATATGCATGCAAGGTATGTCAAGTGGCAACATTGTCAAACGTGAATACTCCTCCAAAGTTAGAGTCAACTCTTGGGTCCCAAACTAAAAAACCTGTCTCTTCGGTACCCAATGCTCTAGCATGCCCTCCACAAATCCTGCTGGAACCTGAAACATCAAAAGGGTCATGGTATGTTGCAACAGCTGATCTACGGTCACCCTATCTGGGGGTGACATACTATCATACCAATATCTTGGACGGGATGCTAACAATAATGGTGGGGTATGATCTATGCGGCTGACTGTCGAAGAAGACATCTGTGTGGGCTGTATCATAATACCATCCAGGGGTCAATGTCGAATATCTCTGGACATACATACATATGCATAACATGATACATGCATAACAGATAATAGATGGCAATATGATGCAGGGAATAGAAGATAGTATATACATTCCTAAATACATCATCATCTATATACATCATCTCTGTACAACTAAAAATACAGGGAAATGGGGCACAGATGCCCTACTACTAACAGAGGCTTATCAAAAGATATAGCGAGAATGGGGCACAACCACCCAATATCTAACAAGAGGCCTATCAAAAGAAATAACGAGAATACACATCAGAAAAAAGACAATGGTGTCAATATCTACATCATCAATCTAGTCTACCTGATGTAACTCCTCCTGAGTCACTAGATCTCTATCAACAGGGATGTCAGGCCTATACAAAGGAGGATCTATGCCGGCAAAGCTAAATGGATCATCTGAGGGGCCAGCTCCTGTGCTGGAAGGATCAAATGAATCTACCTCTGTCGGATCTCTGCCCAAATGCCGGATAAAGAAATGTGCCTGGTCCAGTCGCTGGGTCAAGTTGTCAATATGTGTCACATGAGTCGGATCTCGGACACAAGCTAGCCAATTTGTCATCATCACGGATCCTGGAACCATATCCCCCATGAACTGAGTGGTGCGGGACTGGGCTCCAATGGTACGAGGGATCCACCAATGCTGGAATACATCCTGAGTACAAGGACCCTCTGACAATGCAAAACCGTCAACACCCAACAATGGGATATCAATGACGGGTGACTGCGACACAGGCCAATAACGCCTGGTAAGAGGCAAGATCAGTATACGGATCTCTCCTATGGTGCTTCTAATAGCACGTTCTCCTAAATAGAGCTCTCATCCTCTATCTGTGATGAGAGGAACCATATAGGTGGAAATCATGTACTCGACACCAGTCGGGTACCCATCCTCAAACCTAATGGCCAAGTGCTCCCCAGAATATGGAATCCATGTGATGACATCCGCTGTCAACAACTCCAACTGTAGGCGAAAATGAGTGAAACCCTCAGCTACGGGGACCTCCGCCAGTATGGAATGATGCCATCGCCGTCCTCGTGGGTAGGTATCCAACCCTAATACACTCATCGAACGTAAGCATGGGAGCCTCTCGTAGGCCTAAAATTACCAACACAAAGGCAAACATCTGTTGTCAATTAACACTCTTAACCTATACACGGTAAATGACAAGAGAAATACTTACTAGCAGAAATGAGTAAAATCCTAACCAAGCCTTGGTCAAGCCCTGCGAGCGCATATGCATGCCCTTGAAGAAATAGGCAAAGGTGTAGGAGCCCCAATCATACTCTCCAATACGGTCTATATGTCGCGTGGCGCTGATCAACGCGAATGACACCGTACAAGAGTTATCTGCTATGAAGCAGCCCCTAATGATTATCAAGAACAATCGCCAAAGAATGCGATTCCAGACTCTGACATCAGCTGGTATGGGCTCACTCAACAGCCCACTCATAGTATCTACATTCAAGGACCTGCACAGACAGTCCTACCCTTGAGCGCCTCCGCCGGAACTCCTAACAAGGATCTGACGGCAGTGGGGGTAATATCCGCCGTGAAAGGCACTGGTGCCCCTCCAAACTCCATACCTGTGATAAACTACCAATCCATCTACATCATCATTACCTCACAGTCCAGTAAATGGAGAGGTTGAGTCTAGTGAAACCAGCGCTCAGATAATACCCTAAGGTAACCCTAGGGACAGCGGCGGGGAAGGATGGAAAAGAATACCCCAAATCCCCAGTCATGCACAATCACTCTATAGTCAGGATGTAGAGCGTGGCACATAGAGTGAATGCTGAACCAGTTCCCTCGAGGCTATGTAAAGCCGGGAACCTATATAAAATACAGATCGACATCAAAATCCTTTAGTCCTCATCAATAGGAAAGAAGGAAGATTAAGATCTAACTTTATACCTCGTTGGCGTGTAAATACATCGAAGTATGTCGAGTCAGATCACCCAGAAGCTCTGGGTTTGCTACCTGAGTACTCAGGAGGTCCCTACAGGGAACATGCACAGTAGGAGCGGGGCCCGCAATCGAAAAATCCTCCTCCTCGTCCTCGACGTCCGGTACATCAACCCTGACTGGACGTATCACTACCTCCACCAACTGACGAGGATGTCTAACAGAATGGGGTCGAGGCACTTCAGAAGCCCTCCTCCGTACACCAGAAGTAGTCCTGCAGGAACTACTCGGCTGATTTGGATCCATAATATCTGGACAACAAGTCTCCAAATCACCTCAGAAAGAGTGTGGTATCTTCTAACCTGGAGATTTCTTTTCAAAATGCATTTTATGACTACATGCATGCATGCATTATTTTAACATGCGTCTACAGTAAAGTTAAAAATGCATGACTACTCAATGCCTGTATTTTGGAAAATTTTGCCATAGTTTTCTCTATAAATAGGACTATCCACATACACATAAGCATGACTAGGTAGTCATTCAGTAGCACACCTGCCCACAGTTATATAAATACTACTTGCCTTAAAAAATCAAAGTCATCAATCTATAAGGGTAGCCTAATTACCAGGATTACTTTACTTTTTCACCTTTGCTCATTTGTCCTCAAATAGGATAAGAAATAGCAGAGAAAAAGTGCCAATTTGACTGTCCCAAAAGTTAAAATTTTTTACAACATTATGTTCAACATGGTTTAATACTAATATTTACTATGTTGAATATTTTTTATCAAGTTATTTGAGCATACATAATCACTACTATGTGCTTAGATGCATTTCATGTGATAAGTCATTTTCTAACGGATAAAAACTGGAAAAAAGTACATGCATACATTACTAGGACAGTGAAGAACACTTGTATGGTAACAAAATTTGTAGAAAGACGTCCGAACTTAGCAGATCTGAAGAAGAGCTCTCGGATTTTCTTCGCGGCGCAACTTGAAAATGACTTATGAATGCAACCTGCAGGACTTTAATATCCATGGTTGGCCGCAGGTCCATCTACGGCTGCAGCAAGTGTACCTACGGCACCCCTACGTGGGTCCTATCCCTCCGACTCGGTCCAGTTTGAGTTGCAAAGGAGTTCTCACAAGCTAAAAATGCCAAATTAAGGATAAAAATGCTACGCGATTGAGCGGAATAACATGAAATCCTAGTTTTTTGGGCCCGACTGTGGCTTTCATATCATTCATTGGTATTCGCCCGAACACAGGGTATACTATATTGATGATCCCCATCATTGCAAATCACATTCAGCAATACTGTACAGAAGTCTAATGCCGTCAATTCAGGGTCGTTGCCCTAATCTCCATCCAAAGATCCCCAGCGGGGGTTACAACACATGTTCTGCTAATACACACATCAGCGATGATCTAACAGATCCTCGGTGGGGGTTACAACGTATGTTTCGCTGATACACACATCAGCGATGATCCAAAAGATCCCCGGTGGGGGTTACAACGCATGTTTCGCTGATACACACATCAACTATGATCTAACAGATCCTCGGCGGGGGTTACCACACATATTATCCGTTGACATATACATCAGCGAGGATCAAACAGATCCCCGGCGGGGGTTACAACGTATATTTTCCATTGATGCACATGTCAACGAAGGTCAAGCAACCTTGACGTCAGTTCATCCGTTGGGAGGTAAACCCAACGTCGCATCGGAAGCCATCCAATGATTGCATCAGTTGATACATACATCAACAAAAGCCAAGCAGCCTTGGCATTCATCCCCAGCAGGTAGTTCATCCGTTGATATACACGTCAGCAGAGGATCAAATGGATCCCCGGTGGGGGTTACAACGCGTGGTCAACCGTTGGTTCACACGCCAACGAAGGTCGGGCAACCTTGACAACACATACTGTTGGCAGTAAATCCAACAGAACATTGATATGTCCTGACGATACAAACCAGGGATCATCAACATCATCGGGGAGGAGCGATGATGGAATATGTTATGCACATCCTCAAATAGACAAAGTTTTATCCCCACAGATCTCTTGTACATGAGAGGCACATCTTGAGAGTAAAGTCTGTATCAAGGATTCAGGACTTTGGTGATAGCCCCAACGTCAACATCCTAATAGGTTTGGATTACACATCCAATCTTGCCGTCATTACCATCATAGGTAGAAGCAACAAGGAGTCGTCAATCATTCCCAGCATGTGGAAAAGCAATCCATATGCAACATCCATATACATCATCCATATGCATCATACACTTGCATCATGTTGCTCCACATAGCATCATGTTTGTCTTGCTGCATTTCAAGTGTCTAGGATTCTTTATCCTATCCATGCCATTGCATTGCATGAATATGATAAAGAGGGGCATCTGTAGACACTCAAATTTTTTTGCACACCTGTTACTGACATTACAGGATAGCATATTCGTCTTTCAGAGATAACCCTGAAAGAAAACTCATAACCAGTCCGGATACTACCAGAAGTTCAGTCTCAACCCTGGAACATACACCGGGAGCATGGGTTCTAACCTCGGAGATAACCCCGAGGCCTGCAATTTCAATACTGGAAATTCCACCGAAGAAAGCCGATTCATCCCGGAGATAACCCCGAGATATTTAGTCTCAGTCCCAATACTGGGAATAACAGATTCCAACCTTGTAGATAACCCTAAGGAAGGCAGTTGCAGTTCTGGAGATAACCCCAGAAATGCTTGTTTCAAATGCATATAATCAGCTTCAACCTCGGCGCTTACACTGAGGCACTCAGTACAAGGCCCGACAATAACACCGAGAAAACAGGAACACCTCAGAGATGACACCGAGGACCTTCAACACTTGCAGCAGTCCAATCTCAGAGATAACCCTGAGCAACGTCTGCTTTATCAGCCCACACTAGAGAGTCGTTATCTTGCCACCTTGATGCCACATCACGCCGTCTCAACATTTTAGACATACATTTCTACACAGCAATGTCCCACAAGAACCAAGGAAGTTCAATCTCGAGTGACTATTACGCAGGGTAACGGATAGAATTTAAAGCTTGAAGATCGGAGCACATAGTCCCATCTTCTTGACTTCGTACAACCTCTAATCCCATGTCATTGCTTAACTCTCGACAACGACGGTCCGAAATAGGTCCTACATACCTCAGTCGGATGCCCGGATTGTAATTCTAAAATTCAAGCGAACATCACGTTGCCTGCATACACGTACTTCGAGACGACGAGACCCGCAAAGCTTGGGGCACCCCGGGTAAGCCGCAGGTCCCCCCTCTATAAGTAGAGGGCTTGGGGTGGCCATTTTGGAAAAAAAAGGTGAGGAAGCCCTGTCCAATTTGCTCTGTACACACCCTAAATTGAGTGCTTTCTCATTTTAAACACTTGTAAGCTCATATATAGCTACTTTTTACCGGCGGGAGCCGAGTGTTCATCCCTTTCAAGTTATAAAAGTCATTTTTGGCAGCCCACTGTAAGCCTTCTTATACACTTTAAAGCCTTTCTCTTCATCTTTGCACACATTATTCTTCACATTGAGAGTCGTGTTGCGCGTGTAGGCCCGGACTTCGGTCCGTGGTTTTAATTCAGTTTGTATATATATATATACTTATATATATATTTTTTATATACGGACTAACGTTATCTAGTTATGTCTCGATTGAGCCTAAACTTATGTCTGGAGCGTTTAATTGCTTTCGTATATATATATATA
Organism: Panax notoginseng; assembly: GCA_016801055.1. NCBI lineage: Eukaryota > Viridiplantae > Streptophyta > Magnoliopsida > Apiales > Araliaceae > Panax > Panax notoginseng. The sequence goes on along the minus strand of CM029019.1, from coordinate 61,949,256 downwards.
TATATATATATATATATATATATATATATATATATATATATATATATATATATATATATATATATATATATATATATATATATATATATATATGAACTGTGTGTCGAACTCTGTTCGATGAGCCTAGACTTACGTCTGGTGTGTTTAAATGCTTTCATATATATATATATATATATATATATATATGAATTGTGTGTCGAACTTTGTTCGATGAGCCTGGATTTTACATTCGGTGCGTTTACTACTTTAATATATATATATACTTATGTATACGAACTGTTGTCGACTTTGTTCGATGAGCCTAGATTTTATATCCGATGCGTTTACATGCTTATATATATATATATATATATATATATATATATATATATATTTAGTCCCGCCTGGAGTTTTCTACATGGTGGTTGACCGTTTTTACTGTTTTTTGTACATTTCGTCCCGCCTGGAGTTTCCTCTGTGGCGGTTGATCGCTTTTACAGTTTTATTTACATTTTCGATACCCCATGGAGGTGCTTCGTGGTGGTTGATCATGTCTTTATATATATTTACAGCTTATATATATATATATATATATATATATATACATGCTTACTGCGTTTATATCAATTGTAGCATCATGTGTGCTTAGAAATCATGTGATCACAGATTCAGTCCACTGAATCTAGATTCGGTTCTCGTGATGGACCTTTTCAACTGTAAGCAACATGTAAATTTATTCACGGTGTTCGGATTTCCTCCGATGGTTTCCATGCCCATGAGGAGTTCGCTACTACTTTGTACATTATTTTCTCAAAGATGCTTCGCATCTCAAAAATAAAAGTAATCAAGCCGAACATTTAATAAAATGGAAGTATTAAAGGCCTCAATTACTATTGAGCACAGGGTTTGAAAGACCGTTTTTTCATAAAACATCACTACTATATCTTGTTAAAACTGAATTTTTATACAAATTCAAACCCTATGTATATAGGTGCGAACGAGGCATAACACTACTTCCAAATAACAACATATTGACCACACACACTCACATTCATATAACAGTTTCTTGAAAAGTGGCGGTCACCGTGGCAACACGGATGTCGGGGGGTGCCTAACACCTTCCCTCCGCATAAGCAAGTCCCCGGACCCTAATGAATCTCGGTTTCATAGACCCGTTTAGCAGTGTCATATCACTGGGTCAATGTGCAAACCTTTTCTCGGTTGTGTTGGTAGAACCAGTTAAAAAATTAACTGGCGACTCTTAACAGTCCATCGTCGACATTATACATGTCAGACCTTTTTTAATTATTTTTTTAAACAAATCTCACCTAAAATGAAAACACCAAAAAACAAGAAACGAAAAGGGACAGCTAAAAATCCCGACGCCGACAATTATAACCAGGGATTATTCGGTATAATCATGACCATTGGTGAAAACACGAATATCCTTGCCCCGTAGTGCATGGATAATTCGTGGTCGTGATACTAATGAATATCCTTAGTCGTAGTGCAAGGTTGTTTCGATGATGTGGATTATTTATTAAGCTGAGTCTCAGCCATAAAATATTGATAATAAACTTTTAATTCGTAGAAGATAACATATATCATTCTCTACTTGACTCTTCTAAAATACAGTTGCATATTTTTGGCATGTAGTGCAAAGATGAACTGTTAATGAATATCTTTGGCCCGTAGTGCAAAGATGAATTTATTAGTATGATTATGAACAGGAACTATGATTTGGTATACCATAATCTTTGATGTTTCAGGTAAAGACAGGTGATAAAAATTATCTTCGTTCTGGGTGCGAAGAGGAATTTAGAACCACAATTATGATTATGAGTTATTCACATGATTGTGGACAGAAACTGTTGATTGATGTTATAGGGATAAAACATTGTTGGTAGACTTTTAACATGGAGAAGATAATAGACTTTATGATCTATTTGACTCTTCTAATGAATTGCTCATTCCGCTGCTACTATGGTTGAAAAGTTTTATTATCTACCATATGTTCTAAATCTCTGATTTATTACTGACGAAGGCTATTGATAATTTAATTATCTTTAGTCATGATATTCTTTACTGGGCTAGTTGTGCTCACCCTTTTGCTTCACAATTCTTTTCAGGTAATAAGAGTGTAGTTGGGTCGAGCGGGGGTAACAGGAGAATAAAACGATGATCTATAGCTGTTGAGGTTTCCCCTAAAATAGAATTGTGAATGATTTTATTGAGAATTATAGATAAATGTATCGTATTTTATACGTCATTTTAACCATTGATTTTGGTGAACTGAATAGGGTGATGTGAACCCAACTTTGGAGGGGTGTTTTGCCACTATCATACAAGATATCTAATGACATACGACTTCGTGTTATCATAAGACAGGGTTGTGCACATCCACTTGCTGAGTATATCTACAAGCACTACCTATAAAATCTTGGAGTTTGGTTGAAATATAATTCTCAATTGGAGACAATGGAGATAATTATATGTCAAGAGAAGACTCACCATTGGAAAGAACATGATAGTAATCTTCTCATTTTTCTTTGGGGTCTATTGGGTCAACCAAGGATAATTCTCGAGTCATATGATATCTATCATAACTTAGACACATGGCCTCCAAAGTACGAAGGTTTCCTTGAGTATTTTCCAAAGATTTTAATTTCTAGAACAATTATTGACTGTACCTTTATGTAAGTTACCATTGTAAGGTGTCGTGGTCGAGGCACCATGAGAGTTACATATATTTGTATTAAAACTCACAGTTTATGTGTTTTCGTACTCTGCTCGACAGTTCAACAGTTGTATAAATGAAGTTTGTATTTAATTTCTGTAGTATGATATCTGGCGACTCAAAATAGGTTGTGTGGACCTATTTTGGGGACGTCACAACCCGACTTTGGTTCACATCGTTACCACCAAACTCCATCCAAACGTGGAAAGATTTGTGTGACAAGTCCCATGATTGGTTCGGGAGTAATAAAAGAAGGGGAAAGATGACAACTTCGCTTATGAAAATCAAATAACATTCGAACGAAAGCCTTAGTCCGTACGTGAAGAGATTCAGGGAGACGGGTTGTGACGCCCCCAAAATAGGTATACATCACCCATTCTGAGTCGCCAAATACATAGTATAGAAATCAAATACAAACTTCTTTTATACAATATGATTAAAGCGCAACTGAGAGTTTTTATACGAATATTATCTTCTAGACAGTATTCAAACTCAAATGAAGTCCTCATTACATTTATTATCACACTATTTCACAGAATAGTGAGCACTACTATAGCCACCATCTCAGACCATCACTCTGTTACCCGACTAGTCCCGGCTAAGTTCTCATTTCCTGAAGAGAACAATGAAAGCAAAAGGGTGAGCTCAACTAGCCCAGTAAGAAATATTATGACTAAGATAATGCAGAATAAATTATCGTTAGCCTTCAATAGTGTTAAACTGATAAAATATAATAAACATCATGTTTAACTACAGCGGAACAAGCAATCCATTAGAAGAGTCAAGTAGAACATGAAATCTACTATCTTCTATGATTTAAGAGTTTATCATCAATTTTATCGCTGAGACTCAGCTTAATAAATAATCCATATCACTACGGGCCAATGATATTCATTAGTATCACGTCCACGAATTATCCAAGCACTACAGGCTAAGATATTTGTGTTATTACCAATGGTCATGATCATGCCAACAACTGTCCATCAATGCACTATAGGCCAATGAGGACTTTTATCACATCATTTGTAACATTACAGGTCATGATTATACCGAATGATCCCTAGTCATAATCATACCAATCAACAGTCCATCTATGCACTACGGGCCAAAGATGACTTTCATCACAATATAAGCATGAAGATGATGACAATGATATAAGAATTTAATTAAATGAAAGCAAAGGATAAATTTTAATGATTTATAATTTAATTTATACAGAATTCAATAATATCCAAATTGTCAACATGATACTGCTTTGTTGAGTAAAATTCAAGAATAATATTATATCAAAAATGATTTGGACTGAAAAGAAATCAATTTTTGTCATGAATAATATCCTGGGTGAATAGTATTTGAGTGAATAGTATCCTATGAATAGTACTTTAGGAATAGTAACCCGTGAATAGTATCCCGACATGAAAAGATTAAAAATTATCAAGAATGTTTAGAATAATATTTTCATAAAAAGATACTGGATGGAGCGCAAATATCAAGGATATTCTACTAATTTCATGGAGTATAGAAGTAATACTTATCAATATAAGTGTAGAATTAAGAATATGAAACGAAATAATATTACTTACATACTATAGAATATGGAAGAAAATATTATTTCTTACGAATATTGAACTAGAATAATATCACTTACGAATACGAAAGAAATAATACCTCTTACCTTAGTAGGAGATTGGATACTGCACTAGTGTAGTAACAAAATACTCTTGTTCTTTCTCTCTTATTCTCTCTATACTTTCTCTCTCTATAGCTTGAATGAATTGGTAAATAATAATGAAGAAATGAGCTTCTATTTATAGGCTTGGCAGAGTAAGGGTAAAATAGTCTTTTCGTCATAATTTATGACATCATCGTTTACATCATCAATCATATGACATCATTGCGTACCTCATCGTTTCGATGACATCATTTCTTACCCCATCGTTCTGATGACATCATTGCTTACATCATCAGAATTCAAATTCAATTTGTTCTCTTCCACCTCATTTTACTTTTATACCATGAATTTACTATAATAATGCTACCATTCAAATTAAAAATCATACTATTATATAATCACATCATACTACTATAATGTAATATTATAATAATATATTTGAATGAATTATTTTATCGAAAAAGATAAAATACCAACTTTTAACAAATGTCACATGCTAAAAATTTCTCCTTTTAAATCCATATTAAATAAATATTTCCATATCATATATATCAATAATTTATTATTTATAAATAATATTACAGAACTACAATATTGACAACCAGGTCGTTCCTAGTAAAGAGGGGGCTTTTCAATAAGGATTTCTTCCTATTGGCGCGCAATTAGGTGACCAAACCCCTTTCCTCGACAGAACTTTCTAGACATTGTCAATAATGTTATCTAATAATATTATTTAAATAATATGAATGATTGATTTGATAATTTGAAATATTGTGCAATGACAAATATTGAATCAATAATATAAAATATCAACGTAGCAATTATTGAATCAATAAAATAAAATATTGAACAGTAACTACTGTAGCACTAATTGAGTATAACTGAGTGACTTCTCACGCAAGTATCAATAATCAATACCGTGTGCTACTATGTAACCACGCGTATTACTGTACTTTTATCACCGGGTATTTCAACAGTTAACGGTAAAACTTTCGCCGTTATTTTTATTAAAAGTTATTTCTGTCATTTTTTAACTCCGACAGCAATTCCGTTGTGGGGTCCACCAATGATTGTGCCGTCGTACGGATATTTCCCGATAAAAAGAATATTCCCCGACCAAACGAATATTTTATAAGAACTTGCTTACTTTGAAAAATTTATAAATATTACCCACAACTATAACATTATATCAAATCTACACTATAATATTCAAAAATATATTTTGAGAAAAAAAATTAATCTTTATTCATAAAAGTTGGGGTCTTACACGGTTGGAACTGTGATTGAACTCGATGGTCCACAAGCCCTCAGATTCGTCACTACGGGGTTGGACGTGGTGAATTCTAAGAAGTTGATGAAAGATATAATGTTTAATCCTCCGAAAGACTTGTCAGAGGCATACAAAAGGGCATAGAATTTTATTTCTATTGAGGAAACTATGGGGAGCTTGAATCCGTAGACAAATGCATATGATAAGCCTAAGGATCGGGATATGATTAGCAATCCTAGGTTGGAAGGACAACCGATGAGACAATTTAATGAAGGGAATTCGGGAAACAGTCGTCCACCCTTCCCAAATTGGAGTGTTAATAAGGTCTACACCCCTTTCAATATGGACCGGGCTAAGATACTAGAGGAGATCAAAGATAAACCCTACTTTGAACTTTTCCTAGCCAATAACCATTCGAATAGGGGGGAATTAAAGTTAGTTTTGGAACTTCCATCAGAATGTAGGGCACGCCATCGAAGACTGTCAATACCTAATAATTTTAATTGAGAAGAATGTCCAGAACCGGGAATTGATTCATTAAGTTTCAAGTCAGGAGGTTTCAGCAAGAAGAAGGGAAGAACAACCAAAAGATCGACAGTCTGATCAGAACTAGTCCGCTTCCACCCGTTAGGTAATAGATGTCATTACCGGAGGCTCAGTCGAACACATGATTAGGAAGAAGCGTTGAGGCTTATTGGACTTAATATTGATGATATCTAAATAACCCGCTAGGAAGGATCAGGCTTACCCTAGCACGATAATCTCCTTTACATGAAGATTTTCCAACTGAGTCGGTAGAAATGCACGAAGGGGCGCTGGTGATTACTACTTAAGTCAGACTGATGGATATGAGAAGAATGATAATAAACAATCGTTCCTCTATAGATATCTTATATAGTCATGCATACCAGAGATTAGACTTTGAAGGACGGAAGATGAACGTGGGTTAGGAATCCCCGTTATACAGCTTCAGCAATGACTCGATACATATGGTGGGGACCATCGAGCTTTCGATCACGTTTGTTACAACACCTCATCAGGCTCAGGTGAATGTCAAATTTTTCGTGGTACAAGTCGATTCAGCGTACAATGCAATTCTAGGTCGGTTGACGTTGGTAGCTGTAATATCCGTGAATTTCAAGAATAATATTAACAACTGAATAAATAAGAATTTGAATATTTAAGTGTGTGTGTGTGTGTGTGTGTGTGTATATATATATATATATATATATATATATATATATATATATATATTCTTGTGGCATGAGATGTGAATATGCAGTTAAATTAAACTAAGTGTTTGATAATCAAGAAATGTGGTTGAATAATGAAAAGTTTAATATAAGCTTATGCGATATGCCTTGTGCAGCATAAGAATGGACTAAGTGATCATTTAAATAAATTTATGAAGGAATGATTAAATAAGGTATCTAATTAGTTGGTGTTATCAATTTGAGATTAATTATGCGTTATGTGAAACTACATTAGTGGTATAAATTGGAACTGGCAATAGCTAAGCCTGGTTTGAAACTGCCTCAGGACGGCGCAACTGTGCTCTTCCTGCAGTACAAACCGGCGCAGCTGCTCCAGTGGCCAATCCTGGAAAAAATTATTTAATTACTTTGGATATAAGATGGAACATTATTACAATATGTGGCATTATTAAAATCATATGGTAAAAGGAAATTGAATGGTATAATTTACTGAGTAGCAAAATATAACCTTGTGTGGCATTCTAATGCATGGAGAATTAATTAAATGTGCATCTCAGAATTTTTGAAGAAAGATTAAATTTAATAAATATTTGATGTTTAATATTTGGGTGTATAATAATGGGTTAATAATAACCAACTGAATTATATTCTACCCACATCAAATATTATTTTAAGTAAACCCAATGTACATAGATTATATGATTATATGCATATAAAACCCCAACTTTTCATTATATAATAGCACTTACGCATTAAAATACACTTATAAAGCCAAAAAGGAAACAAAAACCTAAGTATATTGGTCCCCATTTTACAAAGGCTGAGCAACCAAGTTGGTTGTCCCAATTTCATAGTTCCATTTCATTCAATTGTCGTGTGTAGACAATGGCCTAATCCTAGCCTTTTCCTTCTTCTTTCCAACTCTTAGTAGACTGGAAATGATGGTTAAGAATGGCTGGGATGCAACAGTAACAACTATTCCACCAACTTCTCTTTGCCCACCATTTTCTTCTTCTTCCTGCCGGGTTAATTCTCTGGACAAAACCCAAATTTGGTCTATAGTTTCTCTATATATAGAGACATCCTCTTTCTCAGATTTGTTGCTCAAAATTTTTCTGTTAAAGTCCATTAGATAGGGATTGACAATTTTGAAAGTAGTATGCACTCAAACCAATCATGTTTGATGATAAAGCATATACTTTGTAACAATCTTATTCATTTATTAATAAAAAATATTAATTTGTTAAAGGCTTTTAATTATCTACATGATGCTATTTTATAATATGTGATAAACCCATAGTTTTAAGCAATGCTTTTAGAATAATGATGTTGATCATTCTAATGAGATCTAAATTCTTAGAAAGTTTAAAACTAAAATAGTTCCCAATCGTTGGATTATTAAATTGGAGATTAGTAAATCCGGATAGATTGGTACATACGTTACTTGCTCATTGGATGAGGATGATTGATCTCATGATCATTTGTGTGGAGATACTAAAGCAAGTATGTAGGTGCTTATTAGAGAATAAGTTCACTGAACGTGGCTCGCTAAGGAATACCTAATGGAGTTTTACTTGCCTGTTAATAGGAATTCCTGTAGTGATAGTAGTACAAGTGATCCTTAGAATTGAGATCATCATAGTATCTTGTGTAAGATGAATTATACTTTAACTTATTCCTTTAGACCCTTAGGGTATATCAAATGGTATGCTTGGGTATAATAAGTCGTACATGGAGATAATGTATGATCAATAAAGAATCTACCACTTCTAGTAAAAGAAGAGAAATGTCCTATATGATTAGATAAATGACAACCCCGTAGTCCTTGGCCAAAGTAGAATGAAATTAGAAAGGAGTTTTTAATTTGCATTATTTGGTGTTGTGCATTTAAGAGTCGAAATACATATAATTAAATAAAATATTACTTGACAGTAATTCCATGTCTTATATTTAATTGGGACATTGTATGGTGGAAGGATTGAATTGTAGGGTAACTATTTACTCAAAGGTTCTTTTATGATTAATGTTGAAATCTATATTATCTGGAAAGTCGTTGATCGCTAGGGAGGCTTATCCCTATTGTAGAATAAATATTATTTATTTAAATAAATTAATTGTTTAATTTATTTATTTAAATAAGATTAGAATTGTTCTAATTAATTTATTCACAATCGGTTTAATATGGAGAACTTAAAGGGTCACACCATAAAAGGAAGAATAATTATTTAAGAAGTTAATGGCATAATCGTAATAATATGTTAAGTATATTTAATTTAATCTATGGTGATAGAACAAATTAAATAGCTTAATATTTATTATTTAATATTTTAGAAATATTAAATATAAATTAATAAGAGGAGTCTTATTAATATTATTACAATTATTATTATTTTAATTTTTAAAAGAGTTTAGGAATTAATTTAATATAAGCCCTCTCATTTATTCCTAATAGGATTAGGAGGGAAAATTAGTTAAAGGAGTTTAATTAATTATCCCTAATAAGATTAGGGAGCCCATTTAATTAAAAGAGTTTAATTAAATAAATAATACCTTATTTTTAATAGGGTTACTTGATATCTTTATAATGGGAGTCTTATATCAGATATCAATATACGCAATTCCAAGAGTTGGAGAGTACGTTCTTTTTCTATAGAGATAGAAAATTAGGGTTTAGCCAACCACCTTTCTTCTTGAATCTTTATTTTTTCTTGGTGGATCACCTCGAGAGGCCAAACACTTGGGTGACTAATGTTGATCAAAGGAAGGAACCCAACTGGTGGGTTCAAGTTGAACACGAAAAGGATTTAGAGGTGAATTTGTACCTGAGGAAGCTCGGATCTTCAAGGGTATGATTCTCGTCCTTTATTTTTATTTAATTAATAATTGTGCATAAAGGATGATCCGGGTATATGATTTATAAATTTTTAAAACTTTGATTTTTTACTTTTCCGCCTATTTTGTACAATTTGATTGCGTTCATGAATATAACAAACCTAACAGTGGTATTAGAGCCAAACTTTTATGCGAATTATTAATTATTTTAATTTGATATATATATATATATATATATATATATATATATATATATATATATATATATATTGATATGTGTTTAGAACAATTTAATTGGGCATAATTTGTTGTATAAAATTTATTTTTTAAAAAAAAATCGTGATTATCAATTTCGCGAAATCCGTGACTGTTTATTCTTGAAAACGTTAATCATGTTGCAGTTGCAGAAATTATCAAATATTGATCATGTTAAGGAAAATTACAAAGACTGTATTTTTTTTCCCGAAAAGAAGGTATCTCAGATTGCTTGTTGCTCCATTGATTGACGTGATTCACTTGGATAGTAAAAGACACGTGAATCACTTTGATTATACAGGATGGGTGTATTATTATATAATTATTAAGATTATAATAGTTATATATATATATATATATATATATATATATATATATATATATATATATATATATATTCTTAATTATTTTATAATTAAAATAAAAGTTTATTTTAATTTTAAAATAAAAAGTTTATTTTAATCTTAAAATAAAAAGGTTTATTTTAATTTTAAAATAAGATTTCATGCTAACTAATTAGAGTTGGAATTGGATTCTATGATAATTAATTAGAGTTGAAATTGGATTCCATGTTTCCTTAAATAAAGGAGTTTATTTAGATATGGAATAAGATTTCATATTATTCAAAATAAAGGAGTTTATTTATGAATAGAAAAGAGAATCCATGTTTCCTTTAATAAAAGAGTTTATTTTTATTTGGAATTGGATTCCATAATTAATTAAAATAAAGTAGTTTATTTTGATTAAAGATTTTGATTAAAATAAAATAGTTTATTTTATTCAAAATTGGATAAATTAAAATAAAAGGGTTTATTTTGATTTAAATTTGGATTAAAATAAAAGAGTTTATTTTGATTCAAAAATAGATTTTATACTAACTAAATTTGCCTATTAAATGATATCAATATCTATATTGAATGTTTTTTTATTCATGAGACGAATGTTATTTATTGATGCATATGGTGATGCGTATGATAATAAATGGGATTGATTATGGACTATTGACCAATGTGATTGGATTTTATTTTAGTTGGATGCATGAATGTATGAGTTTTATTAAATGGGATCTGCGTACCTCGTCTTTTCTAATTTTTTCTTAATGTAAATTCTATCTTCCTCCTATGTACTTCCCCTTGACTGCTGATCAAGGTTTCTATTTATTTTAAATAGTTTTGTAATAGGAATAATTAGAATTAATTTTGAAAAATTAGAGATCAAGAAGCAAGGAGCGCGTGAAGACCCGTTTGTAATGGAGCTCGAGTTTAAATGTAATAGTTACATTTAAATATTAATTCTTGCACCCCTAGGGTTTGACCTTTTGGTTCACTTGGTGGCTCTAGTGAACCAAACTAGAATAAAAATTCATAATCAATCCAGGTAGAATATTGTATTCTATATGTGCATGCTTATACTATATATATATTATATATTATGCAAACATGTTTCGCATGTTCATTAATATGACGCGTATTTTATATATATACATATATATATATATATATATATATGTGTGTGTGTGTGTGTGTGTGTGTGTGTGTGTGTGTGTGTGTGTGTGTGTGTGTGTGTGCATGCGCGCTAAACAAGATGGGACAAATTAATTACATGCAAACCCCTCAAATTTTTTATATTAAGTCCTAAGCGTTCAAAGATATTTGGAATATCGAATGTCGCCTTCTAGCATGATAAAAAAAATAATAGAGTATCAATTAATTATTATAATTTTGTTATGTCACCACAAGGCTTATCTTAATTCTTTGAGATGTTAATTTTATCACATTTGATGCTTATAAAGAAAATTGAACAATGTTGTTTTGCTGTGTCACCATAAGGACAATACTTTTCTTTTTTGAATATATGGAGTGCTAGGTTGGACTTAACTTGGATAATTTTGATTCGGATGTGCCACCACTTGATCAAAATAATCTAAGAGGCAAAATACAAGGAGTTGCATAGTTGATGTAATTGACAAGAGTTGTCTATCTATTTATTTATATATAATTTGTTGTGTCACCACAAGACTATATACATTTGAAATGAGATCCTTATTCTCACTAGCAAATCTTTAATTAGATTTTGCCGAACTATATAAGTAAGGGTAATATAGTTTGATGAAAATAGTGGGACGTACCAATTTAAAACAAGACCTAAATTATTTTGGTAATTAATAAAAGAATGTATGTTAAAATGTTGTTAATTATAAATTAATTTAAATAATTTTACAATGTCTAAATTACTATCACTGCGAAGCATATTAGATGCTATTTAACCAGACCGTATTAAACGGATTGGTTAAGGAAATTGAGAAAAGTTCTCATGGCTAAAAGCTATCTTATGTCCTTAATACGCCTATCCCTGCAATGATTGCAGACAATGCCTTTGAGGAAGAGATTACAACTTTTAGAAAGTGGCAAGATGATGCACAGTTGGATCAATGCATCAAGCTCGTATTCATGAGTAACAAGCTTCAGCGTCAGCATGATACTATGGATGCTCCTACTATACTCCTACACATCAAGTAGTTGATGGTGAGGAAAGTAGGACTGATAGATATCAGATATCTAAGGATATCTTTCGGTCTAGAATGACCGATGACACTACAGTACAGATAAAAGTTCTTAACATAATCAATTTGATTGATCAATTAGGACAAAGGGTTTTGTCATTGATGGAGAGTTGAGCCAAGATTTGATCTCACACTCACTCCCGGACTCTTTTCACAATTGTTGTGAATTTTTCATATGAACAAGCTAGATATCAGCCTCACTGATTTGCTTAACATGTTGAAAATATTGAGAGTCACTTTCCAACCAAGAAAGACGATGTCTTATTGGTAGGGGCCAAAGGATCTTCAGAAACGAAGAACGATTCAAAGAAGGTAAATAGAAAGGCAAAAACAAAGGATAATAAGAACAAAACTGATAAGGATAGCAAAAGAGTTTGCTTCCACTGCAATAAGCCTGGACACTGGAAAGAAACTGCGAGAAGTATCTTGCAGAGGCTAACCAAGAAGCTTAGTGATGTTTTGATTACAATACAGTTTTGTTTATGATTGAAATAAATTTTTCTTTAAGTCAAGGTTCTACTTGGGTATTGGATACCGACTTTAGTTATCATAAATATAGATTTATGAAGGGACCAAGCAGAAGTAGAAAGCTAAACAAAGATAAGTAGTCCTATGTCAGAAATGAAGCCAAGGTTGCCACATTAGCCATAGGAACTTATTGTTTAGCATTGCCTACGGGCAAGTCTATTAAGTCAATAAGTTGTTATTGTATTCCAGTTCTTGTTAGAAATATTATTTCTATTTTATTGTTGGACAATAAAATCTTTGGTATTATATTTAAGAACAATTGTTGTTCTATTTATAATAATAATATTTTGTATAGAAAACCTAATGGATTTTGTATACATGACTTACGTGAAAAATAATTTTGCAAATTGAACAAACTAGTATAGGAAAATGAAATGATCATTCAAAGAGTTGAATGTGCGTATTTGGTGAAATACAAGTGTGAATTATTTGAAAGGTTCAAAGAATTTAGAAGTGAAACAAATTGAAAAAGTATTAAGATTCTTTGATTAGATCAAGGAATAAATACTTATGCAATAAGTTTTTAGATCATCTCAAATGGTTTTCTCATAATGAACGCCTCCTAATACACAATAATTAATTGATGTATCTAAAAGGAAAAATCGTACCTTGTTAGACATGGTACGATCCATAATGATTTTACCAATATTCCAGTATCCCTCTGGGGTCATGCCCTAGAAATGGCTGCATATCTACGAAAAGGTAACCTTAAAATCTGGCCACAAGACTCCATAAAAGTTATGGATAGGAAGGATTCCTAATTTTAAGTAAGTTAAGATAAGGGGTTGTCCAGCTTATGTGAAAAGATTTCAAAGGATAAGCTTGGGACAAGATTTGATAAGTACAGATTTGTGGGACATCCTAAAGTAAGTTTAGGGTATATGTTCTATAATCCTGCTTAGCAAAAGGTGTTCGTTGCGAAACACACTACCTTCTGAGATAAAGGTGTTTATCATTGAAGGGGCTAGTGGGAGGATAATACATCTTGAAGAGTTCAAGAACCACAAAACACTATAAGTCAAATAAGAGGAACTTGTAGATGTCTTGTACCATAACCGAATTATAAATCTAGAATAGTACCGAAGATACCTGAGAGTTATGGATTCATCTTAGATGATGATGATGAGGTACGCATCATAGAAGATGATGATCCAGTTACATACGAAGAGGTAAGAGTTGTAGACACTCAGAGAAATGGATTGAAGCAAGCTTCTCAAAATGGAACATTCGTTTTGATGAAACAAATCAAAAGAGTTTGATTTTATCACAAATAAGAATGAACCTAGTGTGTACAAAAGGGTCAGTGGGAGCGTCGTGACATTCCTAGTATTATATGTTAATATACTACGGATAAGGAATGACATACCAATGCTACAATTAATAAAGATAAAGTTGTCTAAATATTCCTTCATGAATAATTTGGGAAGAGTATCTTAATTGGGGATAAAAATCTATATCGATAGATTTAATAGGATGCTCGACTTAACCCAAGGAACGTATATTCATTTGATGTTAAATTCATTTAGCATGGCAAACTCTAAGAGATGTCTCATGTTGATGAGCCATGGAGTTAATCTCTCTTAATGGTCCCCATAGACTCATAAAAGAGAGATCGCATGAGAAATATCATGTATGCAATGAAATGTACGAGACTTGATGTTGATCAGTCATATTCTGGAGAAGTTCACTACGAGTCAGTGAAAAACATCTTAAAGTACTTAACTGAAACTAAGAATGTGATCATATTCATGGTGGGTCTAAATTAAAACTAGATGGCTTAACAGACTCAAGTTTTTTTTAGACAGACCAAGACGACAGAAAATCCACTTTAAGGTAAATCGTTACCTTGGACAGTGGTGCAGTGAATTAGAAAGGTTTTAAACAACAAAGAGTTGCTGGTTTAGTGATAAAGACAAAGTATATAGCTATAAATGAAGCCGCAAGTTGATTGTTTGGATGAAAAGTTCATTACAGAACTAGGAATAGTTCCTAAGTCTCAGCTTGGATCTAAATATGTGTTGTGGCACTTTAATTTGATTATAGGAATCATTGAAAGATGGAAAATCACTATAGAGATAGTGGACTCTCAAGAACAACATTACATATCTATTAACTAAAGCTTATCCAGCAGCAGGATAATCGTCACTTAGAGAAGAAGGGTATGAGATACCATGGCGATTGGCTTTAGTGCAAGTGAGAGATTGAAATTAGTATGCACTCAAGCCAATCATGTTTGATGATAAAGCATATACTTTGTAACAATCTTATTCATTTATTAATAAAAAGTATTAATTTATTAAAGGCTTTTAATTATCTACATGATGCTGTTTTATAATATGTGATAAACCCATAGTTTTAAGCAATGCTTTTAGAATAATGATGATGATCATTCTAATGAGATCTAAATTCATAGAAAGTTTAAAACTAAAATAGATCCCAATCGTTGGATTACTAAATTGGGGATTAGTAAATCCAGATAGATTGGTACATACGTTGCTTGCTCATTAGATGAGGATGATTGATCTCTTGATCATTTGTGTGGGTGGAGACACTAAAGCAAGTATATAGGTGCTTATTAGAGAATAAGTTCACTAAACGTAGCTCGCTAAGGAATACCTAATAGAGTTTTACTTGCCGGTTAATAGGAATTCCTGTAGTGATAGTAGTATAAGTGATCCTTAGACTTGAGATCATCATAGTATCTTGTGTAAGATGAATTATATTTTAACTTATTCCTTAAGACCCTTAGGGTATATCAAAGGGTATGCTTGGGTATAATAAGTCGTACATGGAGATAATGTATGATCAATAAAGAATCTACCACTTCTAGTAAAAAAAGAGAAATGTCCTATGTGATTCGATAAATGACAATCCAGTAGTCCTTGGCCAAGGCAGAATGAAATTAGAATTGAGTTTCTAATTTGCATTACTTGGTGTTGTGCATTTAAGAGTCGAAATACATATAATTAAATAAAATAAGACTTGACAGCAATTCCATGTCTTATATTTAATTGGGACATTGTATGGTGGAAGGATTAAATTGTACGGTAACTATTTACTCAAAGGTTCTTTTATGATTAATGTTGAAATCTATATTATCTGAAAAGTCGTTGATCGCTAGGGAGGCTTATCCCTATTGTAGAATAAATATTATTTATTTAAATAACTTAATTATTTAATTTATTTATTTAAATAAGATTAGAATTGTTCTAATTGATTTATTCACAACCGGTTTATTATGGAGAACCTAAAGGGTCACACCATAAAAGGAAGAATAATTATTTAAGAAGTTAATGGCATAATCGTAATAATATGTTAAGTATATTTAATTTAATCTATGGTGATAGAATAAATTAAATAGCTTTATATTTATTATTTAATATTTTAGAAATATTAAATATAAATTAATAAGAGGAGTCTTATTAATATTATTACAATTATTATTATTTTAATTTCTAAAAGAGTTTAGGAATTAATTTAATATAACTACTCTCATTTATTCCTAATAGGATTATGAGGGAAAGTTAGTTAAAAGAGTTTAATTAATTATCCCTAATAAGATTAGGGAGCCCATTTAATTAAAAGAGTTTAATTAAATAAATAATATCTTATTTTTAATAGGATTACCTGATATCTTTATAGGGCGAGTCTTATATCAGATATCAATATACGCAATTCCAAGAGTTGGAGAGTACGTTCTTTTTTTATAGAGATAGAAATTAGGATTTAGCCAACCACCATTCTTCTTGAATCTTTATTCTTTCTTGGTGGATCACCTCTAGAGGCCAAACACTTGGATGGCTAACGTTGATCAAAGGAAGGAACCCAACCCGGTGGATTCAAGTTGAACACGAAAATGATTTGGAGGTGAATTTGTACCTGAGGAAGCTCGGATCTTCAAGGGTATGATTCTCGTCCTTTATTTTCGTTTAATTAATAATTGTACATAAAAGATGATCTGGGTATATGGTTTGTAAATTTTTAAAACTCTGATTTTTCACGTTTTTGCTTATTTTGTGCAATTTGATTACGTTCATGAATATAACAAACCTAACAAATTTAGCTTCAAGATGTAATTTCATTAAATATGTTCTTATTTTTGATAATTCTTAGAAATTCTTGAAATTACTTGTTAATTGAATGATGTATGGATGCCAACATGTATACTAAAGTTTATATGCATGTATGAAACTAATATGAATGAGTTTAAGCATGCTTAAAATGGACAAAATTGGATTTGGGTTTGAAATTCTGCAAAAGTAGAGCCTTTCCTAGTTCTGTCCAGGAAGGGCGCAGTTGTGCCCAATTTATACTACTGGGCAGCGCAGTTGCACCGTTCCCCAAAACCAGATTCTTATTTTATTTGTTACGTGGTGCTTCCAACGTGTAATATAGACTTAGTTATGCATAAAAACAGATATGACATGTGGTTCAAAGTCACCTTACTCATAATGAGTTGCTTTAACATGATTTAGTAGAAGTTTTATAAAGAAAACTTGTAGTTTCAAAAAAAAACTTTGATGAAACTTGTATATTACAAATTCTAAACTTGATAGCATACATATATGACTGAGTTATGAGCATGATTCGTGATTCAAGATTCCTTTGCTTATGTCCAACTTGTTTTGGCTTTGGGTTAAATGACTCCTTAACGGAAAACTTGACATAATGGAAACTAATATCTATGAATACTGAGTTGATCATGTTCAGAGTTGGTTAGAATGTATACATGACCTACCTACACATGAAATGTGATTTTAAGATGCTTCGTATGTGCTAGATTGCATTGGTTTGGTTAAAAAGGATTTCAAAGGCAAACTCAATCATTTTACAAACTAATAGTTATACACAATGTGTAGTTATATTCTGGACATTTAAGATGGCATGTTTATGCTCTCTTTGTCTCTAAACATGACCCATATGTACACTCACCTTGTTAGACACAACGTAAGTAAATCAAGCATGAGCTTAGGCATGTTTTAAAGTGATAAACGATGCTAGCTATGCGTAAATGATTTGAATACTTGCGAGCATGTATATTACAGATTATATGATCTCCTCTTATGAATACATGGTTAACATAGTAGGCCTTGTGATTTCATGACCTTATTTGGCATTAATTCGTTAGAAATTCTAAGTTAAAACCATAATGCATAAAGGTGAAATTGGAATGGTCGTAAAAGCATGCAAAACCCTTTAATATGTGTGCATGCTATATGTTAATGTCTAGGTATGCTAAAAAGTGGAATGAAACCGGGAGAGCAAAAGCTCAACTTTGGTTTAACCAGAGCGCAGCTGCGCCCTTCTGCAGTTTGACCTGATTGTTTTGCTTGTGATCTAAGATATGCAACTTGTATATAATAATAATTTAAGTTATAATAAATGATTACAATGATTTTTAAAGTGTTCAAGCATGAAATGGCTTTGTGGGATTTAGAACCTAAAGAATTTTTGAAAATTTTCTTAAAACTAAGTCAATGGTGGTTATGTAACTATGTGATGTGATAACATACTAATGTGACATCTCATTGTGTTACTAAGATATAAATAGAACTTATATGACCAATCATGTATGAGATAAGTTATGTTTTGAGCTTGCGTATCTAATAGACATGTACACTTATATACGCAAATAGGGTAACTTAGTTCGTTGAAGTGTTGATAAGCTTTAGATTGGTAAACTACGCTTAAGGCAAGTTCCTTGAATCTTCTCAGATAGTATTTCTGTGTAAGTTTTCGAACCCTACTCTTTATTTAATGCAAGTATCTCAACTTTGTAAGTTTTGAATCGTTGTGATAACAAGCATGCCTATATTAAGCAAACATCTATACTCGTGTGAATTGTTGTTCATATTCGAATTACCTTATATATCTTGAATCATATTATAATTTTGAATTTATTTTGCTTAAATGTATTAAGAAGAGAGTCTAAGCCATTGATTTGGCTAGACAAATTATCTGTGAATTAGAAAGCTATCCAAACCAATCATTTGGTGCAGACTCTTATAAATCTACTGAGATGAACAACCCTCGTAGAAGGGGAAACTATATTTTTTGGGGAACCGATGTGCGCACACACAGTATGTTTAAATGTTATGCATAACGTAGAATACTATAGGCCGATTACCTGTTGTACTCATTTATTGAGGTTTAGCAGCAAAACGCTGTTAAATCTGGTAGAAGTACTTAGTCCTTGGCGACTACTCAGTATTTGCATTCTTAATTATTGCAGTATTGAAATCCTTGAATTCTAATGATAATTCTTGATTCATGTGACACCCCCAAATCCGAGTACTTTATTTCCTCAGGATTTGGTATTCACTTTATACAAGCATTCATATCTAACTACCCAATCATAATAAAATTGAATAATAAACCTTCCCATAAAGGGTTATATTAATAAAAATCTCCCAGGTTATCTAACCTTTAAATACAATCATTCAAATGCGAAAAATTAAATAAACTTCATTACATAATTCAAATAAGTCTGATAAAAAATGTCAACATAATTACAAGTCTTCAATACTTGTTCATCTTTCCCTTTCCTTTACTGGTGCTAGGTACATCGACCTTCTCAACTTTAGCTGTAATAGTTACATAAGCAAGAGTGAGCAAACAAGGCTCATTTGAAATTGATAATGAATAAAACTTTACAACATTTGCTAAATCATAGGCTCAATAGAACTGAACAATATGTTCTATTAATGAAAATCATGAAATACAACTGAGGGTCTAATAACCACGAACCATGTTCACAGTTATAAGTAATCTTTTAACTTTAACTTTAACAGTCATAAATAAGACTATAAGGACTCCACGTACTTAGGGGGATCAGTCCTTCGTACAATATATTGTGCACAAATATTTCAACGCTAAGCGCAAACCCCTAATACTAGGGTTGTTCATCTCAGTATTTAGAATACAAGTCCGCACCAAAGTAAGTTTGGTTTGGATATCTTTCAAGGTAATTTAGTATTCAATGGTCATCAACTAAGGATTAGTTGAATAAAAGGTAATAACGTTATGCTATGGAATAATCATAACTGAATCATCATTGAAAATTTAAGATCATGCTTTAGGAATAGTCTAATAGAATAAACATTGAATAATTATAACATACCTTGCTTGAACAATGTTAAGCCAAGGTTATTTAGAATTTATTTCTAAGCATGCATAACAAATAATAAATTGAACGATAAAACTTGTTCAACAGTAATATATGAGAATATATATAAACTTGCATGCTAGCTAACAAGTTAAAGACATGAATAACTTGCTCAACATAAGAATAATACGAATATTCAATAATAATATTAGATGTGGAATCATCAATAATAACAATGCACTAACGTGATTGAAAGATAACAACTTGAGTTCGAGTTAGAGAACTTGCATAATTGTGATTGAACTAGAAACAATAACTTCACTTAATACTAAGAGATACGATTTAGAAAACTTGCATCATTATAAACAATCTAGATATAAGAAACTTGTTCAACGAAAATAAACTTGCACAACGAAGGTTTAGGGTTAGAAGACTTGCCTTGCTTTTAGGCTAAACCATTATAATCCGAATCACAATTATCCTATATACATATGTCATCATGACATCATTAGTCACTACCCATACTCTACATATCCACATCACGTATGGTTTAATTTATAAATCACTTAATCAAATTACATCAATAAATAATAACAACACTCGTTAAGTGTTAATAACATGTTCGTTCTTATTACTATAATACCATAATAATAATATTACATGTTTAACAATCATCATATTACATTACATTAACATTTACAGACTTTTGTGCACAACAAAAGTCATTCTTGGACCTACTGCAAATCGGTGCCGCGGCGCCATATCTAACAGTTATGATCTTAAATCGGCGCTGCGGCGCGGTTATGGCGCTACGACGTGACATCAACGCACGACAGTGGCGCTGTCATTGGCGCTGTGGCGCGAACTTCGGGGCTGGGGCTATGATTTTGGCGTTGAGGCGCCGAAACTTACAGAAACGAACAGAACAAATAGAATACAACCAATTTTTGTGTATAACTTAATTTCTAACACTAATTCATCATGTATAATTACTCAACATGCATATACTGATTCTAACACAACTAATCAACAATATCAGAAAACTAAATCTTTGAAAGCACTATTTTAAAACCAACAACTTCATATTTGATATTTCTTGACATAGTGAACTGTAATTCCACAATTATAAACCAAATTGATTTATTCTAACTCTATTCTCTTTAATTCTTTCCCAATTAACATATACAGTTCAATTTCTCAATTAGCATAAACTGATTTTGTTATCATACAAAATTAACAATCACAGTTCATGCATATATATTTACTGTAAAACAATTTCCTTTCTTTTTGAACGTAATCTAGCATACAACACATATATACACATATACTTGCTAGTTATAACAATTACAATTATAATTACACTTGATTTCATAATCAATTATAGAAACATGATTTACAGACAATTTTTGTAAAAACTTTATATACACTGAAATTCAAGAACACAAAGAACATAAAACATAAATGTTAAGGTTTTAAAACACACCTTTTGTTGCTTAAGAAAATACTTGTTAATCACTGAGAATAGCTTTGACGAACTCAGAACTTGCTTTGGAAATCACAACCCTTTCTCTCTTAAACTCTCTCTAAACTTTCTCAGAACTCTTTCCTTCTTTCTTTTCTTAGTATTAGACTAGGCTACTAACAGTAAGCGTAACCCAACTGATAACCCAACGTAAACATAAAAATGGCTTTGGCTATAATAAGCCTAATAATTAACATCGGTTACAAAAACATATAACGTATAGATTATAATTATATTTTATTTATTTAGTTTATTTTATTATAATTCAAAATTCAAAAGAAATCCAAAAGCCATAAGGCTCCGTTTGGCAAAACCCTATAAAATTAAAGAATTAATATCCTTAAGCCTTGTTTGGGTAAAACTAAATTAAACTTCTTTAATTTATTTTAATAACTCCTTTATAAAATAGTTATTTGTCACACTTTATTTAATAAATTAAATAAAACATTGTAATAATTCATTTAATCACTATAAACTTTCTAACTTAATTATTAATTTAAATTAGAATATTATCTCAAAATAATAAATTTCCTTAACTCATTAATTATTTATTTAACAAATAATTAACCAAATTAAATCAAATTGAATCAAACAAATATCTATTCAACGATAAACACATCCATTAAATATTTATATAATTCAATAAATATTTAAAATTACAATTAAAATCTGGATTGTTATATCCTTCCCTCCTTATAAGGATTCTGTCCCCAGAATCACAACTTAAACAAATCATTCGTTAAATTCTTTCCTGCTTACAAAGATTCTGTCCCCAGAATCAAAGACACAGATTAAACAAATAACTCAGGGTAATATTTCATCATTTTATCTTTGAGTTCCCACGTCACTTCTTCAGCATTGTGGTTCCTCCATATCACCTTCATAAAAGGTATCACTTTATTCCTGAGCACTTGTTCTTTCCTGTCGACTATCTGGATAGGAACCTCTTCATATAACAAATCTTTATCAAACTGCAACAGTTCGTACTCGATTACATGCTTGTAATCGGGTCTATACGGTCGTAACACCGAAATATGAAAAACATTGTAAACGTTTTCCAACTCTGGAGGTAGAGCTACCTCGTAAGCCACTTCTCTAACTCTTCGCAATACTTCGAAGGGTGCAATAAACCTTGGGCTTAGCTTTCCCTTTTTACCGAAATGAATTTTCCCCTTCCAAGGAGAAACTTTTAGGAATACGTAATTTCCTGCGTTGAATGCACGATCTTGTTTGTGTTGATCAACATACTTCTTCTGTCTATCTTGAGAAGCTACCAATCTTATCCTGATGAGTTTGACAACCTTAGCAGTTTGTTGTACCAGTTCTAGTCATAATAGTTGGCGTTCACCGACTTCATCCCAGCACAGTGGAGTTCTGCACTTTCTGCCGTATAATGCTTCGTAAGGCGGCATGCCTATGCTTGCGTGGTAACTATTATTATAGGCAAATTCCACCAATGGTAAATGTTCATCCCAGCTTCCTTTGAAATCCATGATGCATGCCCTCAGCATATCTTCCAATGTCTGGATTGTTCGTTTGCTTTGGCCATCTGTTTGTGGATGATAAGTCGTGCTCATTCGCAACTGTGTTCCCATACATTCTTGTAGTCTCTTCCAAAAGTTTGACGTGACTTGTGGATCTCTATCTGACACAATTAACATGGGCACTCCATGTCTCGCAACGATCTCTTTAACGTACAACCTTGCCAACTGATCAAGATTGAACCTAATCTTTATTGGCAAAAAGTGTGCTGATTTTGTCAGTCTGTCCATTATCACCCAAATCACATCGCATCGCATCCTCTCTGAGTAGTTGGAAGACCCACCACAAAATCTATTGTGATGTGTTCCCACTTCCATTCTGATATTTCTAACGGTTGAAGTAACCCGCTTGGTCTTTGATGTTCGGCCTTGACTCTTTGACATGTCAAGCATTTCGCGACACATTCTGCGACATCTCTTTTCATGTTTGGCCACCAAAAAAAGACGTCGTAAATCTTGATACATCTTCGTACTTCCCGGATGAATCTAGTATCTTGAATTATGAGCTTCGGTCAAGATTTCTTCTTTCATATCTGATACTGTTGGAACCCAGATTCTTCCCTCGAATCTCAGTAACCCTTCGGTATCGATCTTGTATTTCCTTTCTTTTCCCTTATTCACACCTTCCTTTATTTTTCTGCATTCTTTATCCTGTAGTTGAGCATTCTTTACCTTGTCCACTAAAGTTGGACCAGCTTGTATCTAGAATAGTCGTTCATCAGATTCTTTTGGAAATTTTATTTCCAATTCTAGCTTTGTCATTGCTGAAATAAGCTCCTCCTGAGTGGTTATCATCATCAACTTCTCCCGATCTTTCCTGCTCAAAGCATCTGCAACCACATTTGCTTTGCCTGGATGATAAAAAATCTCGCAATTGTAATCTTTTATCAAATCCATCCATCTTTTTTGATGCATGTTCAGGTCCTTCTGAGTGAAAATATACTTCAGACTCTTATGGTCTGTGTAGATCTCACATTTCTCACCATACAGATAGTGTCTCCATATCTTCAGAGTAAATATCACTGCAGCCAATTCTAAATCATGAGTCGGATACCCTTTCTCATAATCCTTCAGTTGTCTTGATGCATATGCAATAACTTTGCCATTCTGCATAAGAACACAACCCAATCCTTTATGTGAGGCATCACTATACACCATAAAGTTTCCTGTACTATCTGGTAATGACAACACAGGTGCCACACTTAACTTCTTCTTCAAGTCCTAAAAAATTTTCTCACACTTCTCCGTCCAAATAAATTTTATAGCTTTCCTTGTCAAATTTGTTAACGGAGTTGCTATCTTGGAATAATCTTGAAAAAATTGTCTATAATAACCGGCCAGTCCCAAGAAACTCCTCACCTCTGAAGGTGTTCTTGGTTGTTCTCAATTGATCACGGCTTCCACTTTTGATGGATCCACTGAAATCCCATCTTTGTCAATCACATGTCCCCAAAATTGTACACGATCTAACCAAAATTCACACTTAGAGAATTTCGCATACTACTTTTCCTTTCTTATTGTCTCCAACGTCAAATGTAAATGATCCACATGTTCTTCTTAAGTTTTGGAATACACCAGAATGTCGTCAATAAATACCACTACGAACTTGTCTAAGAATGGTTTAAACACCCTGTTCATCAAATCCATGAATGCAGCAGGGGCATTGGTCAAACCAAAAGACATCACCAGAAACTTGTAATGTCCATACCAAGTTCTGAATGCCGTTCTAGGTATATCCTCCTTCCTTACCTTCAATTGGTGATACCCACTTCTCAAATCTATTTTCGAAAAGTATTTAGCACCCTTCAACTGATCAAACAAGTCATCTATTCTTGGCAACGGATATTTATTATTAATAGTGACTTTGTTTAATTCTCTATAATCAATGCAAAGACACATTGACTCATCCTTCTTCTTCACAAATAACACCGGCGATCCCCACGGTGACACACTTGGCTGAATGTATTTCTTGTCTAACAGCTCCTGCAGTTGTACCATCAGTTCCTTCATCTCTACTGGAGCCATTCTGTACGGGGCTTTCGATATCGGTGCTGTTCCTAGTGCTAAATCAATCACGAACTCAATTTCTCTGTCAGGCGGAAGTCCTGGCAAATCTTCTAAAAACACATCTACAAATTCCCTAACCACTGGTATCTCTTCCAGTTTCACACCCTTCTTCTGAGTATCGACTATGTAAGCTAAATAACCCACACAGCCTTAACTCAACAATTTCTTAGCCTGCATAATCGTCAGACATTTCATTTGTCTAGGCGATTTGCTACCATAGAAAACTACCTTTGACGGAGTCATAAGGTTTACACATTTCTTGTGGCAATTAATTACCTCCCCATAATTGAACAGCCAATCCATTCGTAAAATAACATCGAACTCTCCAAGTCTAATCGGAATTAAATCTACCATCATGATATTCCCCTTAATATTCACCCTACAGTTCTTGTATATGAACCTAACAAGAATTACTTCCTTATTCGTAATTTCTATGTTCCAAGGGAAATTCAGTTCTTCACTAGGCAATCCTAACCTCTTAGCAAATTCATCAGATATAAACGAGCAAGTAGCACCCGAATCAAATAATGCATAAGCATCGATATCATTGATTGGGATAATACCTGACACAACATCCTTTGATTGCACAACATCTTGCACAGTCATGTTGAAGGTTCTGGCTGTGGGTTTGTTTGATGCCGTTTGTCCAGAAATGGCCCATGTACCTCCACTGCTACCTCCCTGGCTTTCTTTTGCCTCTCCATCTTTCTTCTTAGGGCATTCACGAGTAAAATGATCCTTGGATCCGCATGTGAAGAAATTATTCTTCTTGGGCTGACTGCAATTTGGGGCGATGTGACCCTCCTGGCCACAGTTAAAGCATACTCGTTTCCCCAATAAGCAAACACCCTTGTGAAACTTCCCGCATGTAGCACATGCTTCGAACTTCTTATTTTGCTGGTTACCCTACTGATTTCCAACACCCACATTTCCATTCCATTTCTTCTTCAGGTTGTTGTTACCATTTCCACCTCCACCATTACCATTCTTAACCTCCACCTCATTCTTCTTCTTTTTCTGCTCCTGATTGAACTTTGTTACTGCCTCGCCTCCACCTTCAACGAGAATTATTTTCTCCATTACTGCTACGAATGTCTTCAGCTGGAACAGGGAGACCCTACTGTACAACCAGGGATTTAGTCCCTGCTAAAACCTCTTCGCCTTGCGTTCGTCTGTGCTGACTTGATATGGCGCAAACCTCGCCAACTCATTGAATTTTGCGGCATACTCAGACACCGTCATCGTTCTCTGCTTCAGTTCTAAAAACTGAACCTCTAGCTGACTCTTCGAACTCTCTGGGAAATAAGTCTTGAAGAATATCTCCTTAAACCTATCCCAGGTCATCACCCCTTGTCCTTCTCGAGTTTTATTGGCCTTCCACTAATAACTAGCATCTGCTTTCAACATGAATGTTGCAAAAATAGTCTTCTGATCTTCCTCCACTCTCGCAACATCGAATACTTTCTATATCTCCATGATCCAGGTCTGTGCCTCCACTGGATTCATGGACCCACAAAATTCTGGTGGTCCAACCGCCTTGAACTCCTTCAAAGTTGTACCTTGATTTTGAGGTTGATTCTGCAATGCACCCGTCTATAACGTCACTAGCTGTTGAACGGGGTTAGCTTCAGCATCGTTATTATTGGTTCCCTTAGTGGTTCTCTGTCGGGGTTGACGTCTTGGAGGTATTTTCTGTTGAAATACACCCATTAGATTGTTTCTCAATTCTTTTAAGTATTTCTTACTTAACTTGCACCCATAAAAAAAATCATCACATAACACATAACACTTTGAATAAAATAAAATAATAACTTTTATTCATTCATAATCTTTTTGAAAAACAAAAAAACAATAGCATCACTGCTATTTACATTACTTTCCTGAACTACTAAAGTTTCGGGACAACATCATCATCATATCCCATAGGTTACATAAGACTAGGGATTTACATGTTATTTATCATTTATTAATCGCATAACATGTACATTCCCTACGATGTCCTACTAAGATACTGCGTAGCCTTTTGACGCTCTTCCTCCATAATCCTGAACATTGTTCTGCGATCTAATATATACGATGGCAGCGTCTCGAACTGAATCGGATAACCCATGACCTGATCTTGAGCTCGATTAATCATGGTGTTGAATACGTTATTCATCTCCTCCATCTTCATCCTCTTTGCTTGCGCATCTCTTACTGCTATCCCAGCTCGTTGAAAAACTTCCTCATATGCATCTTCTGCTCTTGCCCTCTTAATAGATTCTTCCTTCAACTTGTTTTTCAGTTCTTCGATCTCCTCGATCAGTTGTTCATTCACTCATTCAGTGTGTACCAGCTTCTCTTCAACATTTTCAGACGTTCTTCTCGATCTAGGATCTCATCGTCCTTCTGTGCCATCGAGGTATGTTGTTCGGCTACTATCTCTTGCAACTCCTCGACGGTATCCTGAAGTTCCACTTTGCGGTAGTAAACTTCATCGTACATACGAGCAGCGATCAAGGTTAGTGGAATCTCTTCCTCCTCATCCTCCTTATCCTCATTCGACTGTGGCAGCTCAACAGGATCCTCCTCATCCGTTTCCATATCATCATCCTCCTCTTCAACCACTGTGACCACCGGAGCTGACTCCCGTGGAAGTAGTTGTTCCCAAACCACCTGAATGTCACGAGACTCCTCCTCTCTAGGCATCTGAGGTCCTTCCTCTCTAGCCTGACTGGATTCTCCGACATTAGTCATCCTAACAACAAAAATTTTTAAGTTTTAATTATTAATCGTTACTACTCGACACTCACGAGCACATAAGTTGTAATCACATAAGCACATAAGTGTTTTATTACTTCTTCCTTAAAACTCGATAAGAGTTTATCACCACTATCTTTTTAAAGGTTACTTCCTAAGGCTTTTTTCCCACCTAAGGTTCATAACCTAAAGCTTTGATACCAACTTATGACACCCCCAAATCCGAGTACTTCATTACTTCAGGATTTGGTGTTCACTTTATACAAGCATTCATATCTAACTACCCAATCATAATAAAATTGAATAATAAACCTTCCCATAAAGAATTAAATTAATAAAAATCTCCCAGGTTATCTAACCTTTAAATACAATCATTCAAATGCGAAAAATTAAATAAACTTCATTACATAATTCAAATAAGTCTGACAAAAAATGTCAACACAATTACAAGTCTTCAATACTTGTTCATTTTTCCCTTTCCTTTACTGGTGTGAGGAACATCGACCTTCTCAACTTTATCTGTAATAGTTATATAAGCAATAGTGAGCAAACAAGGCTCACTTGAAATTGATAATGAATAAAACTTTACAACATTTGCCAAATCATAGGCTCAATATAACTGAACAATACGTTCTATTAATGAAAATCATGAAATACAATTGAGGGTCTAATGACCACAAACCATGTCCACAATTATAAGTAATCTTTCAACTTTAACTTTAACAGTCATAAGACTATAAGGACTCCACGTACTTAGGGGGATCAGTCCTTCGTACAATGTATTGTGCACAAACATTTTAACGCTAAGCGTAAACTCCTAATAATAGGGTTGTTCATCTCAGTATTTAGAATACAAGTCCGTACCAAAGTAAGTTCGGTTTGGATATCTTTCAAGGTAATTTAGAATTCAACGGCCATCAACTAAGGATTGGTTGAATAAAAGGTAATAACGTTATGCTATGGAATAATCATAACTGAATCGTCATTGTAAATTTAAGATCATGCTTTAGGAATAGTCTAATAGCATAAACATTGAATAATTATAACATACCTTGCTTGAACAATGTTAAGCCAAGGTTATTTAGAATTTATTTCTAAGCATGCATAACAAATAATAAATTGAACGATAAAACTTGTTCAACAGTAATATATTAGAATATATATAAACTTGCATGCTAGATAACAAGTTAAAGACAAGAATAACTTGCTCAATATAAGAATAATGCGAATATTCAATAATAATATTAGATGTGAAATCATCAACAATAACTATCCACTAACGTGCTTGAAAGATAACAACTTGAGTTTGAGTTAGAGAACTTGCATAATTGTGATTGAACTAGAAACAATAACTTCTCTTAATATTAAGAGATAAGATTTAGAAAACTTGCATCATTATAAACAATCTAGATACAAGAAACTTGTTCAATGAAAATAAACTTGCACAACGAAGGTTTAGGGTTAGAAGACTTGCCTTGCTTGTAGGCTAAACCGTTATAATCCGAATCACAATTATCCTATATACATATGTCATCGTGATATCATTAGTCACTACCCATACTCTACATATCCGCATCACGTATGGCTTGATTTATAAATCACTTAATCAAATTACATCAATAAATAATAACAACACTCGTTAAGTGTTAATAACATGTTCGTTCTTAGCACTATAATACCATAATAATAATATTAAATGTTTAACAATCATCATATTACATTACATTAACATTTACAGACTTTTGTGCATAATAAAAGTCGTTCTTGGACCTACTGCAAATCGGCGCCGCGGCGCCATAGTTTACACGGTGGGCGCGCTGCGGTGCGATTATGGCGCTACGGCGTGACATCAACGCACGACAGCGGCGCTGCGGCGCGAAAGTGGCGCTACGGCACTGTCATTGGCGCTGCGGCACAAACTTCGGGGCTGGGGCTATGATTTTGGCGTTGAGGCGCCGAAACTTACAAAAATGAACAGGACGAACAGAATACAACCAATTTCAGTTTGTAACTTAATTTCTAACACTAATTCATCATGTGTAACATGCATAAATTACTCATTCACATTACTCAACATGCATATACTAATTTTAACACAACTAATCAACAATATCAGAAAACTAAATCTTTGAAAGCACTATTTTAAAACCAACAACTTCATATTTGATATTTCTTGACACAGTGAACTGTAATTCCACAATTATAAACCAAATTGATTTATTCTAACTATATTCTCTTTAATTCTTACCCAATTAACATATACAGTTCAATTTCTCAATTAGCATAAACTGATTTTGTTATCATACAAAATTAACAATCACAGTTCATGCATATATATTTACTGTAAAATAATTTCCTTTCTTTTTGAACGTAATCTAGCATACAACACATATATACACATATACATGCTTGTTATAACAATTACAATTATAATTACACATGATTTCATAATCAATTATAGAAACATCGTTTACAGACATATTTTGTAAAAACTTTATATACACTGAAATTCAAGAACACAGAGAACACAGAGAACATAAAACATATATGTTAAGGTTTTAAAACACACCTTTTGTTGCTTAAGAAAATACTTGTTAATCACTGAAAATTGCTTTGACGAACTCAGAACTTGCTTTGGGAATCACAACCCTTTCTCTCTCAAACTCTCTCTAAACTTTCTCAGAACTCTTTCCTTCTTTCTTTTCTTAGTATTAGACTAGGCTACTAACAGTAAGCGTAACCCAACGTAAACATAAAAATGGCTATGGCCATAATAAGCCTAATAATTAACATCGGTTACAAAAACATATAACGTATAGATTATAATTATATTTTATTTATTTAGTTTATTTTATTATAATTCAAAATTCAAAAGAAATCCAAAAGCCATAAGGCTCCGTTTGGCAAAACCCTTTAAAATTAAAGAATTAATATCCTTAGGCCTTGTTTGGGTACAACTAAATTAAACTTCTTTAATTTATTTTAATAACTCCTTTATAAAATAGTTATTTGTCACACTTTATTTAATAAATTAAATAAAACATTGTAATAATTCATTTAATCACTATAAACTTTCTAACTTAATTATTAATTTAAATTAGAATATTATCTCAAAATAATAAATTTCCTTAACTCATTAATTATTTATTTAACAAATAATTAACCAAATTAAATCAAATTAAATCAAACAAATATCTATTCAACGATAAACACATCCATTAAATATTTATATGATTCAATAAATATTTAAAATTACAATTAAAATCTGGATTGTTATATCCTTCCCTCCTTATAAGGATTCTGTCCCCAGAATCACAACTCAAACAAATCATTCGTTAAATTCAAGAACACAGAGAACACAGAGAACGTAAAACATATATGTTAAGGTTTTAAAACACACCTTTTGTTGCTTAAGAAAATACTTGTTAATCACTGAGAATAGCTTTGACGAACTCAGAACTTGCTTTGGGAATCACAACTCTTTCTCTCTCAAACTCTCTCTGAACTTTCTCAGAACTCTTTCCTTCTTTCTTTTCTTAGTATTAGACTAGGCTACTAACAGTAAGCGTAACCTAACTGATAACCCAACGTAAACATAAAAATGGCTATGGCCATAATAAGCCTAATAATTAACATCGGTTACAAAAACATATAACGTATAGATTATAATTATATTTTATTTATTTAGTTTATTTTATTATAATTCAAAATTCAAAAGAAATCCAAAAGCCATAAGGCTCCGTTTGGCAAAACCCTTTAAAATTAAAGAATTAATATCCTTAGGCCTTGTTTGGGTACAACTAAATTAAACTTCTTTAATTTATTTTAATAACTCCTTTATAAAATAGTTATTTGTCACACTTTATTTAATAAATTAAATAAAACATTGTAATAATTCATTTAATCACTATAAACTTTCTAACTTAATTATTAATTTAAATTAGAATATTATCTCAAAATAATAAATTTCCTTAACTCATTAATTATTTATTTAACAAATAATTAACCAAATTAAATCAAATTAAATCAAACAAATATCTATTCAACGATAAACACATCCATTAAATATTTATATGATTCAATAAATATTTAAAATTACAATTAAAATCTGGATTGTTATATCCTTCCCTCCTTATAAGGATTTTGTCCCCAGAATCACAACTCAAACAAATCATTCGTTAAATTCAAGAACACAGAGAACACATAGAACATAAAACATATATGTTAAGGTTTTAAAACACACCTTTTGTTGCTTAAGAAAATACTTGTTAATCACTGAGAATAGCTTTGACGAACTCAGAACTTGCTTTGGGAATAACAACTCTTTCTCTCTCAAACTCTCTCTGAACTTTCTCAGAACTCTTTCCTTCTTTCTTTTCTTAGTATTAGACTAGGCTACTAACAGTAAGCGTAACCCAACTGATAACCCAACGTAAATATAAAAATGGCTATGGCCATAATAAGCCTAATAATTAACATCGGTTACAAAAACATATAACGTATAAATTATAATTATATTTTATTTATTTAGTTTATTTTATTATAATTCAAAATTCAAAAGAAATCCAAAAGCCATAAGGCTCCGTTTGGCAAAACCCTTTAAAATTAAAGAATTAATATCCTTAGGCCTTGTTTGGGTACAACTAAATTAAACTTCTTTAATTTATTTTAATAACTCCTTTATAAAATAGTTATTTGTCACACTTTATTTAATAAATTAAATAAAACATTGTAATATTTCATTTAATCACTATAAACTTTCTAACTTAATTATTAATTTAAATTAGAATATTATCTCAAAATAATAAATTTCCTTAACTCATTAATTATTTATTTAACAAATAATTAATCAAATTAAATCAAATTAAATCAAACAAATATCTATTCAACGATAAACACATCCATTAAATATTTATATGATTCAATAAATATTTAAAATTACAATTAAAATCTGGATTGTTATATCCTTCCCTCCTTATAAGGATTCTGTCCCCAGAATAACAACTCAAACAAATCATTCGTTAAATTCAAGAACACAGAGAACACAGAGAACGTAAAACATATATGTTAAGGTTTTAAAACACACCTTTTGTTGCTTAAGAAAATACTTGTTAATCAATGAGAATAGCTTTGACGAACTCAGAACTTGCTTTGGGAATCACAACTCTTTCTCTCTCAAACTCTCTCTGAACTTTCTTAGAACTCTTTCCTTCTTTCTTTTCTTAGTATTAGACTAGGCTACTAACAGTAAGCGTAACCCAACTGATAACCCAACGTAAACATAAAAATGGTTATGGCCATAATAAGCCTAATAATTAACATCGGTTACAAAAATATATAACGTATAAATTATAATTATATTTTATTTATTTAGTTTATTTTATTATAATTCAAAATTCAAAAGAAATCCAAAAGCCATAAGGCTCCGTTTGGCAAAACCCTTTAAAATTAAAGAATTAATATCCTTAGGCCTTGTTTGGGTACAACTAAATTAAACTACTTTAATTTATTTTAATAACTCCTTTATAAAATAGTTATTTGTCACACTTTATTTAATAAATTAAATAAAACATTGTAATAATTCATTTAATCACTATAAACTCTCTAACTTAATTATTAATTTAAATTAGAATATTATCTCAAAATAATAAATTTCCTTAACGCATTAATTATTTATTTAACAAATAATTAACCAAATCAAATCAAATTAAATCAAACAAATATATATTCAACGATAAATACATCCATTAAATATTTATATAATTCAATAAATATTTAAAATTATAATTAAAATCTGGATTGTTATAATTCATATTGATTCTTACTTCAATTTAAACGATTGAATTATTGATACATCTTCATGTACAAATATTATTCTGAAAATTCTTGAGCTTCCCTATGTCTTGATACTTAAACATGTATACCTCTTTGCTTTATATACTTGCTGAGCAAACTTGTTTATCATTCTTGCTTCTCTAAAAAATTTCAGTTAAGACAGAGCAAGGCAGTACTTCGGACAAGGACAAAGGCAAAGGCAAAGCTACAGATTAGCTTTAGTCGTTTAAGATAAAAGCATATTATGTTTATATTTGTAATAAACCTATTTGATGTTATGTATTAGTTTAAGTGACAGTTTAAGTTATATTTAAGTTAGTATTGGTTGCGAAACTTTGGGACGAGAATATTTATATTAAATAAATATAAATTATTCTATTATTCCGCTGTATGAGTTATTAGTGAATTATTAGAATTAGATCGTGGAGCACCAAATTCGAGATATTAGTGTCTGAATTTGGGGGCGTCACAGTAGCTCTACAAGTGGTGACTTCCATACCCCACTTCAAACTGATTTTTTCTACACCGAATGGGGTACCGAAGTTAAAGGGGATCTAGACAATGCTTGAAGGTGTTATCAGAACACCTTAATCTCTTTCGGAGTAGGGTTCAGTAAGTAGAGACAACCGATAGCAATCGAGGTGGAACCATTCATCGAAGGCTATACCAAACCACTCGTTTTGCCAGCCGAAGAGACAGAGGATATTGAATTGATTCTAGGGAATAAAGAGAAAAATGTTAAGATTAGTTTAGGTTTAAAGGAGCCCTTTCGGACAGGATTGATAGAGCTGCTACGAGTATAGGCATACATCTTTGTATGGGTACCAAGTGATATGCCTAGGATAGATGAGACAGTAGTCATACATAGGTTGTGTGTGGATCCTGCCCAGAAGCCAATTCGGCATAAGAAAAAGATTTTTACCCTGGAACGATAAAAAATTATTGATAACGAAATGGCCAAGTTGTTAGCGGCTGAATTTATTTTTGAAATCGATTACCTGGAGTCGTTGGCAAACGTGGTGCTAGTTTAAAAGTAGAACAAAAAGTGGAGGATCTGCATCGGCTACACAGATTTTAATAGGCGTGCCCAAAAGACTTCTACCCTCTTCTACAAATTAATCAGTTGATTGATGCTACTTTGGGATTTGCTTTGTTGAGTTTCCCAAATGTTTTTTCAAGGTACAACCAGATTTCAATGTGTAAGAAGGATATCCCAAAAACCACCTTTATCAATCATCGGGCTATTTATGCATATAAGAAAATGACGTCTGGGTTGCTTAATGTTGGAGCTACTTATTAGAGGATGATGAACAATGTATTCAGGAGGCATTTGGGACGATGTATGGAGGTTTATGTCGATGATATAATCGTCAAAAACATGTCTTTTCGGGTCCATCTTGACGATTTAGGAATTGCTTCCAAACTATCCGAGATCATAACATTCGCTTAATCCAACTAAGTGCACATTCGGTCTTAGTTCGGGGACGTTCCTTGGGTATCTAGTAAGCAAGAGGGGAATTGAAGCCAACCTAGAGAAGATTAAGGTTATACTGGATATGAAGTGTCCCCAAACCTTCAAGGACGTGCAATGTTTAATGGGTCGAATTGCAGCGTTAAGAAGATTAAAGTCCAAATCAACAGAACGATGCCTACCGTTCTTTGACATTCTAAAAGGACCAAAGAATTAGAAAACCTTCCGATAAACTTTGGAGCGTGAAGAAGCATTCCAAGGGATTAAAAAATACTTGTCTTCGACACCACTGTTGATGAAGCCGATCCCTTCGGAACAACTATATCTGGCAGCAAATTTATTAGCGGTCGAGGCAGTACTGGTGCGAGAAGCAGGGGGAAACAGTTCCTCGTTTATTACATCATTCTTGCACTTCGGGATGTTGAGACTCATTATTTGAACCTAGAAAAGTTCGCCTACACATTGATAGTGGCTAGTCGAAAGCTTTGACATTACTTCCAATGGTGTTTGATAGTGGTGTATATGAATCAACCCTTTAAAATTGTGTTGCATAAACTAGATATTTCAGATTGGCTTGTTGCATGGGCCATGAAGTTAACCCAGCTTATCTTGGAATACAATCCTCGGATGGCTATAAAGGGTTAAACGTTGTCCGACTTTGTTGTGGAGTGATCATTTTCTGAATCGGACCCCTTTAAATCAGTTGAATGCAGTTGTGGGTTCAATTACAGGCGGTTAACCAATGCAGACTTCATGGACTTTCTATGTGGATGGGTCATCGACTTTGGACATT
This sequence comes from Panax notoginseng, assembly GCA_016801055.1. Lineage (NCBI taxonomy): Eukaryota > Viridiplantae > Streptophyta > Magnoliopsida > Apiales > Araliaceae > Panax > Panax notoginseng. The sequence continues at coordinate 61,913,133 of CM029019.1, read as the reverse complement.
AGTTTGGCTGGTGTATAGTCCAGGAAGGGTATATAGTCCAGGAAGCTATTCGCTTTCAGTTTAAGGTAACCAATAACGAAGTAGAATACAAGGAGATATTGGGTGGGTTACGGTTGTCCAATAGCTTAGAGGTCCAACGCTTAATCATCTTCAGTAATTCTCAGCTAGTGGTTAAATAAATTTTAAGAGAATACGAGGCTCTAGGGCAAGGATGACTAAGTATCTGGCCGAAGTTAAGGATTGTCTCCACTTCTCCAGCTCTTATTCTTTCAAGGGGTGGATCAATCTAATAACACCATGGCCGATGCCTTATCTAAACTGGCCACTACAAAAACAAGGTTTTTTAGCAGACCGGTGTACTTGGAGGTTCTTGATGGCCCAAATGTTCAGAAGACAGAGGTTCTTGTAATAGAAAGGTCAGACTTTTGGCTTAATTTGTATCTAGATTATCTAAGTGATGGGATTTTACCTTCGAATCAAATACTGCCAAAGAAGATCAAACATTGGAGTTCTTATTTCATTTTAATTGATGAGGATCTCTATCGTCGTGTATTTTCTTCTCCATTACTTAAGTATCTGGTGCCCTTCGAAGCGATTTATGTCCTTTGGGAGGTACATGAAGGAATTTGTGATGATCATGTGGGAACCAAGGTGTTGGCCTATAAGGTACTGAGACAGGGATACTGCTGGTCAACTAAGGTGTGACGCCCCCAAAATTAGGTATACATCACCCATCTTGGGTCGTCAGATACATAGTACAGAATACAAATACAACTGATTAATACATCTGTCGTGTACAATACGACAAAACATAAACTGTGAGTTTGAATACAAATATTATCTTCTAGAGAGTATTCATACTCAAAAGGAGTCCTCATTACATTTATTAACACACCATTACATAGAATAGTGAGGACTACTAACTAATACTATCCTTCGGACCATCACTCCGTACCCCGACTTGTCCCAGCTACGTTCTCATTTCCTGAAGAGAACAGTGAAAGAAAGGGTGAGCTCAACTAGCCCAGTAAGAAATATTATGACTAAGATAATGCAGAATAAATTATCATTAGCCTTCAACAATGTTAAACTGATAAAATATAATAGACATCAAGTTTAACTGTAGCGGAACAAGCAATCCATTAAGAGAGTCAAGTAGAAAATAAACTCTACTATCTTTTATGATTTAAAAAGTTTTTCAACAATGTGATCGCTGAGACTCAACTTAATAAAATAATCCACATCATCGAATCACCCCTGCACTACGGCCAAGGATATTCGTATACTCATTAATGGTCATGATCATGCCAACAACTGTCCATCAATGCACTACGGGCCAATGAGAACTTTTACCACATCATTCGTAACATTACGGTCATGATTACACCGAATAATCCCTGGTCATAATCATACCAAGTCCATCTATGCACTACAGGCCACAGATGACTTTCAACAGAATATAAACATGAGGATGATGACAATGATATAAGAATTCAATAAAACAAGTTCAAGAATTAATTTATCCAAGAATTAACAACGTCCAAATTGTCAACATGATACTACATTGTGGAGTAAAATTCAAGAATACTTAGAAGAATATTTTCTTGAAAAGATACTGGATGAAACGCAACTATCAAGGATATTCCACAAATTTCATGGAGTATAGAAGTCAAAACTTAACCAACTGAGTACAATAAAGAATGGAATAACAAAAGAAATCACCATGCATGCGATAGACCGCACAGACAGGTTATTCCAATAGAATAATAAATAATGGAACCAGGTCCGGCGTAAACGCACAGACAGGATATTCCGACAGAATAATAAATAATGGAACCAGGTCCGGTGTAAAACACACAGACAGGATATTCCAACAGAATAATAATAAAACGGAACCAGGTCCGGTGTAAAACACACAGACAGGATGTTCCAACAGAATAATAAACGGAACCAGGTCCGGTGTAAAACACACAGACAGGATGTTCCAACAGAATAATAGAAGAATGTCACCAAGTATAGGGTAGACCGCGTATACTGGTTATTCCAACAGAATAATAACAAATGGAATAACAGAAGTTCTCTTCATGAATATAAAAGAAATAATATTCCCTACCTTAAAAGAACTGGATATTGGAAAAGTGATGTAGCAGAATACTTTTATTCTCTCTCTCTTATTCTCTCTATACTTTCTCTCTCTATAGCTTGAATGAATTCGTAAAAAATAATGAAGCCCTAGGCCTCTATTTATAAAAAAACTGAGGGTGGCTCTTGGTCTTAACGAAGGGTCAAATGACTCTTGGTCTTAACGAAGGGTCAAATGACTCTTGGTAATATTGAAGGGACAACTACTATTGACGAAAGTAATTACTATTGACCAAGGTAAATACTATTGACGAAGGTAATTACTATTGACCAAGGTAAATACTATTGACGAAGGTAATTACTATTGACCAAGGTAAATACTATTGACGAAGGTAATTACTATTGACGACGGTAATTACTATTGACGACGGTAATTACTATTGACGAAGAGACTCTTAGATGATGACATATGGCCCCCCATAAAATAACCAAACTTACCACAACGTCTCAATTATTGATTTAATAATATAACATATTATACAGATGATACTATGACAATAATTTAAGAGATATGATGCAGCAATTACTGTAGCAATAATTGAGTATAGCTGAGTGACTTCTCACGTAAGCATCAATAATCAATACCGTGTGCTACTATGCAACCACGCGTATTACTGTACTTTTACTACCGAGTAGTTCAACAGTTTTAACGGTTTTAACGGTAACACCTCAGCCGTTATTTTTATAGAAAGATAATTCTGTCGTTTTCTCAATCCGACAATAATTCCGTTGTGGGGTCCACCAATGATTGTGCCGTCGTACGAATATTCCCCGACAAAAAGAATATTCTCCGACCAAACGAATATTTTATAACAACTTGCTTACTTTGCAAAATTTATAAATATTACCCACAACTATAACATTATATCAAATTAACTCCATAATATTCAAAAATGATATTTATAGAAAATTCATCTTTATTTATAAAAATTGGGGTCTTACAACCTCCCCTTCTTATGAAATTTCGCCCTCGAAATTAGGGTACGTACCTGGTATGTCGAAGAGGTAAGGATACCTTGATTTCATTTCTGATTCTAACTCCCAAGTCATTTCCTCAACATCGTGGTTTCTCCACAAAACTTTGACTTGAGGTATAACCTTGGAGCGTAGAATATGTTCCTTCTTATCCAAGATTTGAACAGGAACTTCTTCATACGTCAAATCCTCCGCTATTTCGTCCGGTTCTAACTCAATAATGTGGTTCGGGTCTTCCACATATTTGCGTAACATGGATATGTGGAAAACGTTATGAACACGAGACATACTTGGCGGTAAAGCGAGTCTATAAGCCACAGTTCCTACTCGATCGAGGATTAAAAATGGACCGATGAATCGAGGATTTAGCTTTCCTCTCTTTCCAAATCTCGTAACTCCTTTCCATGGAGCAACACGTAAGAACACATGATCTCCTACATCAAATTCCACGTCCTTTCGATGAAGATCAGCATAACTCTTTTGTCGATCTTGTGAGGTTTTTATACGTTGTCGGATCGTTTGAATCTTTTCTGTAGTCATACGTACCAACTCCGGTCCCAACAACGTTGCTTCGCCCACCTCATCCCAGCATACTGGAGAACGACATTTTCTTCCATACAATGCTTCGAATGGAGCCATGCCAATACTTGCTTGATAACTGTTGTTGTAGGAAAACTCCACCAATGGTAAGAACTTGTCCCAACTTCCCTTGAAGTCAAAGACACAGAGTCTTAATAGATCTTCAAGAGTTTGAATAGTCCTCTCTGATTGTCCGTCCGTCTGAGGATGATATGCTGAACTAAATCGTAACTCCGTGCCCATAGCTTTTTGTAAACTAACCCAAAATCGTGAAGTGAATCTTGGGTCTCGGTCAGAAATTATGGATACTGGCATACCATGCAGTCTTACAATCTCGTTTATGTACATACGAGCAAGACGTTCAAGTGTATAAGTTTCTCGTATCGGTAAGAAATGAGCAGACTTGGTCAATCTATCAACAATGACCCAAATCGCATCAATACCTTGAGAAACCCTAGGAAGACCGGTAACGAAATCCATGGTAATGTGCTCCCACTTCCATTCTGGAATTTCAAGTGGTTGCAATGGACCTTTTGGTACTTGATGCTCCGCTTTGACTCGTTGACAAGTTAGACACCTTGAGATAAACAACGCTATCTCTCTCTTCATATTGCTCCACCAAAATGTATGACGAAGATCATGATACATTTTGGTACTTCCAGGATGGATTGCAAACGGTGTGTTGTGCGCCTCCATCATGATTTCATACTTTAAATCAGGGTTGTTAGGAACACAAAGTCTGGAGTTGACTCGAAGTATTCCTTCTTCATCGATTCTTGCTTCCGGCATAGCACCTTCTTGCACTTTCTTCTTCATACGCATCAGCTCCAGGTCTGTAGCTTGAGCAGCTTTAACTTTATCGATTAAAGTCGGTTCTACTCGTATATTCGCCATCATCACATGGGTCCCTGGAGTCTTCAACTCTATCTCCATCCTTTGCAAGTCACACAAAATGGGCCTTTGCGTTGTTAATATTGCACTTGTACCCGCATATGATCTTCTACTCAATGCGTCAGCTACCACGTTCGCTTTTCCAGGATGGTATTGAATGGTATGATCATAATCTTTCAACAGTTCAAGCCAACGTCGTTGTCGCATGTTGAGTTCCTTTTGAGTGAAGAAATATTTGAGGCTTTTATGATCCGTAAAGATCTCCACTTTCTCCCCATACAAGTAATGCCTCCAAATTTTAAGTGCAAAGACAACAGCTGCCAACTCTAGATCATGAGTAGGATAATTCCTCTCATATTCCTTGAGTTGTCTTGATGCATAGGCTATGACTTTTCCATGTTGCATGAGAACGCATCCCAACCCTTTGCTCGAAGCATCACTGTAGATGACAAATCCCTCCGAGCCAGATGGTATTGTTAGAACAGGTGCTGAAATGAGTCTCCTCTTGAGTTCTTGAAAACTCTGCTCACATTCTTCGCTCCAACCAAACTTTGTATCTTTCCGAGTCAGCTGAGTTAATGGAGTAGCGATTCGAGAAAATCCTTCCACGAATCTCCGATAATAACCAGCTAAACCAAGAAAGCTACGTACCTCGGTCACTGATTTAGGTTGCTCCCAGCTTTGAATAGCTTCAATCTTTGCCGGGTCAACCGATATTCCACGACTTGATACTACGTGCCCAAGGAATGCTACCTCCTCCAGCCAGAACTCGCATTTCTTCAACTTGGCATAAAGCTTGTATTCACGAAGCTTTTGGAGTACCAACCTCAAGTGTTGCTCATGATCTTCACGGCTTTTGGAATAAACAAGGATGTCATCGATAAAGACGACCACAAAGTGATCCAAATATTCCTTAAATACCCTGTTCATCATATCCATGAAGGCAGCAGGAGCATTAGTCAATCCAAAGGACATGACTAGGAATTCATAATGCCCGTACCGAGTTCTAAAAGCCGTCTTTGGAATATCCTCAGTTCTAACCTTCAGCTGATGATATCCAGAACGAAGATCGATCTTTGAAAAGAATTGTGCTCCTTGCAACTGGTCAAACAGGTCATCAATACGTGGCAATGGGTACCTATTTTTGATGGTGACATGATTCAACTCCCGATAATCAATACAAAGTCGCATACTCCCATCTTTCTTCTTCACGAACAGAACAGGAGCACCCCAAGGAGAAGTACTAGGACGAATAAAACCAATGTCTAACAATTCCTGCAGTTGGGTCTTTAACTCCTGAAGTTCAATAGGAGCCATTCGATATGGGGCTTTGGAAATGGGTTTTGTACCGGGTTCAAGGTCGATACAAAATTCAATTTCACGCTCTGGGGGTAGGCCAGGAAGTTCTTCGGGAAATACGTCAGGAAATTTATTAACAACAGAAATATCATTCAAAGCTGACGTATTTTTGTTTAGATCTGTGACATGAGCTAAGAAAGCTTGACATCCGTTTTTCAATAAACGAATAGTTTTATGGCTTGAGATGACAGCGATTGATTTTAATGGTTTGGTTGCTTGAATTCGCATAATAGGTCGATTAGGAATATGAAAACTAACAACCTTACGAAAACAATCAATTTTTGCATAATGAGTAGTTAACCAATCAATCCCTAGAATCACGTCAAATGCAAGTATTTTTAATGAAATCAGATCGATAGGTAATGTGTGGGTACCAACTTGAACCAAACAAGACTTATAAACAGTGGAGGTAATGAAGGTTTCTCCCAACGGAGTTTCCACAGATAAGTCAAAGTCTAATTTCTCCGGAATCAAATTTAATCGATGAGCGCAAGTAGGAGAAATAAAAGAATGGGTTGAACCGGTATCAAATAAAGTATAAACTTCTTTAGAGTTTATAATAAGCTTACCCGTGATGACCTCATTCGGGTTCCTTGCTCTCTGGGAGTTCACAACAAACGCTCTCCCTTGCACAACCGGTTTTGACTTTTCTGGGACGGCTTTTGGTGCCTCCATCCTAGCTGAATTTGTCTTCGGTAAACGACAAAATCGGGCTAAATGACCTTCTCTTCCACAATTATAACATGCTTTGGACGGCATCGCGCAGTTTGGACTGATGTGTCCCTCCCCTCCGCATTTGAAACATATGATAGGTGGTCGTTCTCCTTCCTTAACGACAGGTGCTGGTGCTGACGTCTTTCCATCATTGTTGAATCTCCTCTTCTTGAAATGTCCATTCTTATTGTTTTGGCCCTGATTACCACCGAAGTGGTTACCATTTCTGGCCTGTTGATTCCCTCCACGCTTGTTGTCACCGCTTCGATGACTGCTCTCACTGGTATTATCATTTTGCCGGCTGCTCTCTTTTGGTTGCGTTGTCTCGTTATCGCGCTCCACCAACTGAGCCCTATTTACAACATCTGAATACAAACACAGTTTATGAGAAACAAGATGTTGACGTATCTCCGGCTTCAAACCTCTTAAAAACATCCGCGTCATTCTTTCTTCATTATCCACCAGGTGGGACGCAAACCGGGATAACTCCGCAAATTTTGCCTCGTACTGCGACACGGTCATATTATTCTGCTCCAATTTGATGAACTCCACCTCCTTCATGTGACGAATACTCTCGGGAAAGTATTTGTCGTTAAACAACTCTTGGAACTTCTCCCAGGACATCTTCAGTGCGGCAGGTTGAGTACGCTTTATCGATTCCCACCAGTAATCTGCCTCTCCTCGCAACATAAAGGCGGCAAAGGGAACCTTTTGCTCCTCGGAGCAACCCAAGACATCAAATATCTTGGTGATCTGCTTTATCCATGTTTCAGCTACAAGTGGTTTGGGTTCTCCCTTAAACTCCGGTGGTCCCAGCTCCTTAAACTGTTTAGCGGTGACCGCCTGAGAGTTTCCAGTATTTCCACCTACGTTGTGGACAGGAGCCGCTTTCACCTGTTGTTGCATGAATTGCATAAAGCCTCTGAACATTTGATCATTCATCATTTGGTCAGTGTTGTTGTTTGCATGAGGATTGACACCTTCCTGATGCACATTATCCTGATTATTGATATGTGGTGAATCAACAGTCGTCTGTGCTCCATTGCTATTCTCAACATTCTCAGATGCCATTTTCAGATACTGCCACAAAATAAAAATTAATTGATATGTCATATATTATCCTTATATTATGACCGACCAATTAAATACCATGCAAATAAACTTAGGTATGTCATACTAGCGAAGGAATTCCCCGTCTCTCCCCTCCTAGTTCTATTCTCACATCTTAGCCAGGGATCATATCCCTAAGCTCTGATACCAACTGTGACGCCCCCAAAATTAGGTATACATCACCCATCTTGGGTCGTCAGATACATAGTACAGAATACAAATACAACTGATTAATACATCTGTCGTGTACAATACGACAAAACATAAACTGTGAGTTTGAATACAAATATTATCTTCTAGAGAGTATTCATACTCAAAAGGAGTCCTCATTACATTTATTAACACACCATTACATAGAATAGTGAGGACTACTAACTAATACTATCATTCGGACCATCACTCCGTACCCCGACTTGTCCCAGCTACGTTCTCATTTCCTGAAGAGAACAGTGAAAGAAAGGGTGAGCTCAACTAGCCCAGTAAGAAATATTATGACTAAGATAATGCAGAATAAATTATCATTAGCCTTCAACAATGTTAAACTGATAAAATATAATAGACATCAAGTTTAACTGTAGCGGAACAAGCAATCCATTAAAAGAGTCAAGTAGAAAATAAACTCTACTATCTTTTATGATTTAAAAAGTTTTTCAACACTGTGATCGCTGAGACTCAGCTTAATAAAATAATCCACATCATCGAATCACCCCTGCACTACGGCCAAGGATATTCGTATATCATTAATGGTCATGATCATGCCAACAACTGTCCATCAATGCACTACGGGCCAATGAGGACTTTTACCACATCATTTGTAACATTACGGTCATGATTACACCGAATAATCCCTGGTCATAATCATACCAAGTCCATCTATGCACTACAGGCCACAGATGACTTTCAACAGAATATAAACATGAGGATGATGACAATGATATAAGAATTCAATAAAACAAGTTCAAGAATTAATTTATCCAAGAATTAACAACGTCCAAATTGTCAACATGATACTACATTGTGGAGTAAAATTCAAGAATACTTAGAAGAATATTTTCTTGAAAAGATACTGGATGAAACGCAACTATCAAGGATATTCCACAAATTTCATGGAGTATAGAAGTCAAAACTTAACCAACTGAGTACAATAAAGAATGGAATAACAAAAGAAATCACCATGCATGCGATAGACCGCACAGACAGGTTATTCCAATAGAATAATAAATAATGGAACCAGGTCCGGCGTAAACGCACAGACAGGATATTCCGACAGAATAATAAATAATGGAACCAGGTCCGGTGTAAAACACACATACAGGATATTCCAACAGAATAATAATAAAACGGAACCAGGTCCGGTGTAAAACACACAGACAGGATGTTCCAACAGAATAATAAACGGAACCAGGTCCGGTGTAAAACACACAGACAGGATGTTCCAACAGAATAATAGAAGAATGTCACCAAGTATAAGGTAGACCGCGTATACTGGTTATTCCAACAGAATAATAACAAATGGAATAACAGAAGTTCTCTTCATGAATATAAAAGAAATAATATTCCCTACCTTAAAAGAACTGGATATTGGAAAAGTGATGTAGCAGAATACTTTTATTCTCTCTCTCTTATTCTCTCTATACTTTCTCTCTCTATAGCTTGAATGAATTCGTGAAAAATAATGAAGCCCTAGGCCTCTATTTATAGAAAAACTGAGGGTGGCTCTTGGTCTTAACGAAGGGTCAAATGACTCTTGGTCTTAACGAAGGGTCAAATGACTCTTGGTAATATTGAAGGGACAACTACTATTGACGAAAGTAATTACTATTGACCAAGGTAAATACTATTGACGAAGGTAATTACTATTGACCAAGGTAAATACTATTGACGAAGGTAATTACTATTGACCAAGGTAAATACTATTGACGAAGGTAATTACTATTGACGACGGTAATTACTATTGACGAAGAGACTCTTAGATGATGACATATGGCCCCCCATAAAATAACCAAACTTACCACAACGTCTCAATTATTGATTTAATAATATAACATATTATACAGATGATACTATGACAATAATTTAAGAGATATGATGCAGCAATTACTGTAGCAATAATTGAGTATAGCTGAGTGACTTCTCACGTAAGCATCAATAATCAATACCGTGTGCTACTATGCAACCACGCGTATTACTGTACTTTTACTACCGAGTAGTTCAACAGTTTTAACGGTTTTAACGGTAACACCTCAGCCGTTATTTTTATAGAAAGATAATTCTGTCGTTTTCTCAATCCGACAATAATTCTGTTGTGGGGTCCACCAATGATTGTGCCGTCGTACGAATATTCCCCGACAAAAAGAATATTCTCCGACCAAACGAATATTTTATAACAACTTGCTTACTTTGCAAAATTTATAAATATTACCCACAACTATAACATTATATCAAATTAACTCCATAATATTCAAAAATGATATTTATATAAAATTCATCTTTATTTATAAAAATTGGGGTCTTACATAAGGAGTACATCAAGTTATATCCCAAATGTTAATTGAACGGTCCTATTCCGCATCAGTCGCCCGAGTAGTTATCTTCGGTTCTGTCACCAATCCCATTTGCTATTTGGGGAATTGACATTTTGGATTGCTGAAGGCTAAGGTCCAAATGAGCTTCGTGATAGTGGCTATTGAATACCTGAATAAGTGGGTAGAGGTTAAACCCCTTTGGGCAATTACTAAATAGGAGTGCTTGAAGTTTTTTTAAAGAATCTGCTGTATTTCGGTTCGACATCCCCAGGTTTCTGGTATTTGACAATGGAAGACAGTTCGTGGGTTCTAAATTTAAAGTGTTCTTGTCAGATTTGACTACGTAACATCAGAAGACGTCGATAGTGCATCCTCAGTCCAACGATCCGGTAGAGGTGACAAATCAAATCCTGATTAATGGTATTAAGAGAAGGTTGGATGAAGCTAATGGACATTAGTCGGAGGAGCTTCTTAGTGTATTATGGGCTTATCAGACTACACCGCGAATGACAATTGAAGACTTTGTCAGGAATAAGCATGTGAATGATATCCCTATTTTTATATGATTTGATTATGATATAAATGAATGAATATGCAAGTATGCTTGCATTAAGAAAAGCTGTAAAGTCCTTTGATAGATAATAGAAATATATGTACAAGGACTTAGAAAGAATTGATCAAAAATGTTAGGTTGATCCTACATAAGCAAAACAGCTTTGTAAAGTCCTTAAGAAGAAATGATGTATAAGGACTATAAATATAAAAAGATCAAACTTGTTAGGTTGATCTTATAATATAATAGATATTCATGTCTAATCATCTAGCACTGCACCAGAAATCGTAGTCTGCCAGGAGAGTCAAGAAAAGCTCGAGAACTATCAAGGCAGAATTGTAGTCTGCAAGATAGTAGATCTTGGAGTTCTTAGACTGCAAGGAGAGACGAGGAAGGATCGTAGTGTGTCGAGAGGAACTTCCTAAAAGTCGTAGTCTGTTGAGGAAGTCATGTTCAGAATCGTAGAGACATCTTGTCTAAGAGCCGACCGAGCATCTGCCAAAGCCAAGTTAAGAATTTTAGACCACACTCGGAGTCGTAGAGTCTACTGTTCAAATAAGAGGCAGAGATCGTAGGTGAGCCAGATCAGATGAAGAAAACAAGCTTAAAGGCAGAAATCGTAGAGTGTCAAGATTTGATCTCGGAGTTGTAGTGTCTACAGAACCCAAACAAAATCGTAGAGTGCAGAACTTAGACTTCAATAGAAGTGCTACGCCAAGGCAGAATCGTAGAGTAAACACGATTCTCAACAAATGAGCACTCCCAGAATATCCAAAGGATGAAGCCTCTGGTCAGAGCTGCAAAGTTACACCTCACCTAAAGGAAACCAGAGAGCACTCAACAAATGGCTTGTAAGCTAACAGAAGATCTAAGCACCAACTCAGTCAGCATCCAGATTGAGTTGTAAAGCCATTCATGATGAAGTCTTCCACAAGTTGATTAGAAGAAGACTTCAGTAAAAGTGACTGACTAAGGAAAAGTCAGCAAGTGCAGTAGCTGTCAAAAGAACAGAAGACAACGATCTTGGGGTCAACCAGGATTGTAGTGTTTGCCAAGCAAAGAAGGAACTGATATAGTTTACACAGAGATACTGTCCAACTTCTGAAGAACAAGGCTAAAGTGATTAAACATGGGTTAGTCCATTGATGATAAGTGAATGGGAGATCACAAGGAGAAAGCGAGCTGGGCATGCCACAAATCTGAGGTGTCTTGCTGTTCAGAAGAGACCTGAACATGGAGTCAAGCTATCAGTTCCTAAAATCAGTCAAAGGCAAACATGAGCGTTGAAGTACTGCACAAATGAAGAAAGATGTGTTCTACATTGAAGATCTAATGAACACTCTTTAGGATCGTAGTGTTGTCTCAACCAGTCAATGAGCAACATTCAACAAGACACACTACGATTAGGTCCAATAACATATGCATCAGAATCATAGAGTTCGGTCATCTGAAGATTGAAGCATTGGTAACGGTTCAATCTGAAGACTGATATTTAAACATTGATAGTTGAAAGCATCGATGCAAAAGGACAACTTCTGATGTTCTAATCGAGAAGCCAGAAAGAAGAAATAAAGATGACTACCTGCCTGACACGGAAAGATGACAACTCTAAGGCAGTAGGTAAGATAGCAGACTGCTGTGTTAGTAAAGTCATAAAGAAGCTGTCAGATCACATCAAGCAGTCTGTACAAAATAACTCAAGATCTAAGAAGCAATTCAAATAGCTTTCAATGGCTATATTCCAACGGGAATATTGGGAAGGAGTATATATTAGCCAGAGCTTCAATGATCAAAGTGTTGCTGAGTTGAAGGATCGTAGAGTTGTTGGAATGCTATACTATTAACTCTACGAGTTCCACCAGAGCTAAACAGAACAAGTCTCAATGACAGTGAGACTACAAAGGTGGAAGTGAAGCAGCTTTGAAGAAGGTACTGAACAGACAAAAGCTTCACTCAACAAGGATGAGAATGCCACTGAAGATGGAAGCTAAGCTGAGAGCCGAGAAGGCCAAAAAGATAGCATTCAGAAAAGTGGCAGAGCACAAAGAAGATCCAGAGAGCCACTCTACAGATCACCATGAACCAAAAGCTAAAACAGAACAAATGCAGAACCATGTCTTTAAACCATTCAAGAAGGGTTCAGGGAATGCTAAGTGCCAGACGAAGTCTACCAAAAGCTCAAACACTTAGCAAACCTAAATGGTGATGGTGCACAGCTGACAACAGATGAAGATGAGCAGAACAGAATTAAGATTAGCTACACCAAAGAAGAAGTGGTTCAGTCTCTACGCAGAATGCAAAGAGAACCACGCCAAGCTGCTAAGTACAAAAGATGTTCAAGCTTAAAGACATCTTAGCAGCAGGGCACCAACCACAACAACTACACCAACAAGAAGCCAGGGCCTGAGGGGTCCTTATCTGGAGGAACTAAATGAAGATCCAAGCCTGCTGGGCTTGAAGAGTTCCTAGGGAACTAGAGGAGTTCCAAGCCTGCTGGGCTTGAAGAGTTCTTAGTGAACTAAAGTTCCAAGGCTGCTGGCCTTGAAGGACTCTTAGTGATTCAGGGTGCTGCCCTTCCTTAGTAGAATTCCTGCTAGTTAAAGTAGAAGAGTGGATTAGGAGCTCGAGTCTCTGAACCACTTAAAATCCCTTGTGTCTTTTACATTCTGTCATTTACATTTTTGTCATTTACATTCTGTCATTTATATTCTGCCATTTACTTTCTTTCATTTACTTTGTGTACCTAACTGCTATAAATGCTATGTATGTATTAACTGCTTACAACTTAACTAACTCTACGAATAATGTATGTACATTCATGAATTAATGAAGGGGATCTTTTACTTATTCCGTTGTTCTTGAAAAGATTCTTATGTCTGTCATATGTTGATTCATTAGCAACAAAAACTAAAACAGGAAAAGTATTTGAAAACAAAAAGGATCTATTCAACCCCCTTTCTAGATCTATTATGTGCCTACTAGGAACTAACAATTGGTATCAGAGCAGGTTCTCATGCTATATTCATAAGCTAATCGCTTTGAGTCTGATCCTAGGCGCAAACATTGTTCTAAACTTAGTTTAGTAGTAAGTCACTTGTAAATGCAGATGATCTCACAAGTTGGAAATATTGTGTACATGTAAATGTGTATATACACCTGAAGCTGCTCAGATTGGTCCATGTTCTTAAATGCCATAACAACAAGACCAACTCTTGCCTATAATCAATCTTGTAGTCTGAAGAGCAGATATGGGAGCTTAAGAGACATCAACAACAAATAATTAAGCATCCACCAGACTGAAAGATGAAAAGGCCACATGTGCTAAGAAGTACTCATTCAAAAAAGAAAGAAGAATCTCTCAAATCTCTATTTGGCCAACCAACAGCTGGATGTGAACCTTGAGGACTCAACGTTGTCAAAGAACTAAAGATGTCAAGATTCTCTGAGCTTGCATCTTCAAGACTATGACTGATTGTTCAAAGGACAACTAGAGTAACAAGCTGTCAGAAGTGAAGGAAAAAGTATGCACATTAGTGCCTAACCTCAGTATATCAAGATAAATGACTGTCAAGAAACTGACAATGCAAAGGTACGGTTCTTCATCAGTAAATGTGTACATCATGTTGAACTACCCTATTCACGACTACAGTATTCTATCAAGAGACCATACTCTACCTAAAAAAGGGAAGAGAGAAAGTACACTGAAGTTGGATACTCAAATGCTAACAAACTTTCTCTCCATCCAAGTTTTAGGATTGAAGATAACATCTTGAAAGAAGTATGAAATAGGTCATAAGCATATCAAGATTTAACTAATCTTAAGTGAAGTAATCTTTACTGATGGGCTAGTATGTATGTACAAACCTATGTTCTAAGTTTCTGATAACATATAGAGTATGATCAGTTCTACAAGAGTATCTTGAAGATTCATAGAAACTGATTACATCCATGAATCAAACAGATACAAATAAGTGATAGAGTTGATTCTCACTCTGTGAACATTTAAACTTTGTGGACATAACTAAGCAAATGATCAAACAATCAAAGAAAAAGAATGCTTTGTTAAATTGGTTAATCTTATACATACTCATCATCATGCATCTTATAATATCATATCTAAATTGGATACATGCATGAATATGATTGTTGGTGATCAATATGATGAAAATTCAAATATATGAGGAACAGGGATTTTGAAAGCTGACCTAGCAGGACCCATTTAACCATGGGTACCAAAACTAGAAATTTATATAACCTGCAGGTGCATGGTCTATCTAACCACACTAAGGAATGCTGAAGCAAGAGACTTCAGTTAAAGATTCAACTAGCTGGAGGCTTAAGACATTTCAAAAATGATTCTAAAAAAATCCTTATTTGCCAAAGCCTGTGTTTGAAGACTTGCTGAGCTAACATGAATGAAACTCATATGGTTGCTGATCTCCATATAGAAGCAGATCATTCACCCTAAGATAAAAAGGGTCTTATATGCTCAATCATGCATAACATATCATACGAGAAGAATCCTTAAGGAAGTTCACATCAGAAGATCATCGAGCATCAATCATGAGGAACTCATTACAGAATCAGAACTCCACAAGTTCAAACCATCAAAGAAGACTACGTTCGTAGTTCTGACAAACTATCATAGAATGATCAGTCCTGAAGATATCTATTTCTGTGATCCAATGAGGTTTAAATGATAGTGATAATTTAAGTCAGAAGAAGATATGCAAGGCTACCTTCGGATGCACATGAAGAAGAAGATCTCACACTCCTCTGAGAAGATAGTATCAACTATGGGGGAGCAGTGATCTGCTAAGGAAAAGCAGCACTGAAAGTATCAGAAATACACTATGAAGCAATGTACCAGTTACAAGGTCCCAAAACTTTGTGGCTGATGAACCAAATGAAGATCCATAGTCAGTAGGAATGTCTGAAAACGCACTACTGATAACCTTGTCAACCACCCAACTCAAAATCATGGAGCACCTACGATCAACCATCTGATCGCAGTGAAAGTGCAGAAGGACACCACGATTACAACCAATGCAAATGTCTAAAGTTGGTAGATGAACTTCCCAGCAGAAAAGGTCAAATGAGATATCAGTACTAATCACTTCTAAAGTTTTTCATCTGGAAAGAGCCTCATGGGATAAACCTGACCCTTAGTTCACTCTAAGAAGTTGGCCTTTCCTAAGCTACCTTAACCCAGAGGGAATTTTTAGTCAAGTTCATCTCAAGGACCAGGACAGACAACGATTGTAGAGAAGATTCTGAAGTAAACATGACGATCGTAGTGCAACCCCAACGATCGAAGAATAGGCTTGACGATAGCAGTCTTCCTAGAGGATACACTAGCTCATGGGGAGCTTGGAAGAACCAGACACATGCTCAATTATTCAGATTGTGTGGAGATAAGTTAGATAAGTTTGGAAAGATGCCCTGCAGACTCACCTCAGAAGTTTAGTGACCAAACTATCATGAAGTACATCAGTGGCTAAGCTATGCAACTTCAAGATAAGGATTAGTGTCCAATCATCCACTGAAGAATCTCTCAGAAAATGATTGTTGAGTCCACAAAGAAAACCGTGGAGTCCACAAGTCACTCTACGTACTGAAAAGGTCAACGGTCAATCCACGTCAGTAATGCTTATTTTCTTAAAAGGAAAATTAAAACTGAAAGGCTATTCAGTTCATGGGGAGTTACAGTTTCTTATTGGGCATCGTGCAACCAATGACTGGTTGACACATCATAGCTTATGCAGAGTCAGAAGGAACTGTCATAAATATAAATTCAAAATCTCAAACCAGATATCAGAAGCTATCGAACCTCTCTCCCTCCCTTTTTCAAACCCTAAAATCCTCTTCACAACCTGAATCCATTAAACAGCTAGATTCGCCCAAATCGCATTCAACAATCTCTCATAGAATGTCTGAAACTAAATACCCATACATCTCGAACTCTCAAAATAGAAGAATGGCGTGTTATAACCGGAATCCAACTCGGCTTCAAGAAGTTCGAAAGATCAGAAAAGAAGTTCAAGGATATACTTGAGCTTGTAAAGAATGTTGGGTTTTATGAGTGCTTGGAAGCTAACACTCCAGTCTATACATAGCTAGTGAAGCAATTCTATTCCAATGCAACAATAGATTATGGGTTTCTGTACATAAAGGTCAGATGAGCAAGTCTGAAGATAAGGGCATCAGACTTCAACCAATATCTAGGGTTTCCCAACCAAGGTCTGATAAACCTCGATGAGGTTGACATTGAAGAAGGTAAGAGGTTAATGCATTACAAGAGGAACGCAAATCTGAAGGATATGAAGAAGAAGGAGTTTCCAGAAGAGTTTGAATTTCTGGCTGAGATTATAGGAAAATGCATCTTGTGCAAGGACACTGCACATGATACTGTAAGTGATCTACAACTGAGAATCATGACTGCAATCATCATGAAACAACAGATAAACTTTGGAGCCATTATAATTGATTGGTTAACCAAATGGGTGGAGAAGGCTGAGATGAAGAAGTCTACAGATAAACCCTTCACGAAGCTATTTCAGGGAAGACTCTTAAGCATTGTGTTGAAAAATAAACTGGGAAGCAAGATAAAGAATGATGAGAGAGAACCACTGAATTTTCATAAAGTGATGTCCCCACAGTTGTTTGAAAATTGGAAGAAAAATCCCAAGGAAAACAAGAGGCTAATGACATCTGGTAGCAACAGCAAGGTCTCTGCAAAGAAGAGGAAGGCACAAGAGGTGGAAAGCAAGCCATCCCATTCTAATGACTCTGTATCTGTAAAAGCCATACCAGCAAAGAAGAAGTCTAAGAGAGTGAAGAAAACAGAGGCTCCACCAAGCAGTCTCTCCACTGACAACAAGAGATAAGGAGAAGAACATGCATCATCTACAAAAACCCCAAAGGGAAGAAGGAGTAACATATTACTCAAAGGACCATCCAAAAAGAAAGCAAAGGTGATAAAGAAGTCAGTTCTAGTTCCTCAAGGAAGCCTATCTACTCAAGAAGAAAGAGAAAAAGTAGAGACAGAAAATGAGAAGGGATCTGAAAGTCTCAATGAAAAATCATCAAAGAGCAATTCTAGCAATGAAGAAGAAGCTAAGTCTATGAAAGAAATAGTCAAATCTGATAATGAAGAAGAATGTACAAGTCCTATTGACAATCCTCAGAGTAGCCACTCTCCTGCTGAAGAAAGTGTGAAGGATGAAACAATTGGATCTCCAACTGCAAATGCTCCAACATGCTTATATGATGGCTCAAAAGATGTTGAGTCTAAGGAAGAAGGATATGTTCCTACTAGTGCTGAACATCAAGGAAGCTTATATGGGGATACAGAGGCTTCAGATTCTAAAGAAGAAGAAAAGTCTGAAACCCCTATAGATGATCCTCTAATAAGAAGAAAAAGCAACAAACTGCTTTCTAAATCTATCTCAAAAAGGATAGGAGAACACTCCACTGCTGTCATTGATTTGAGTGATGATGAGTTTGAATCCACGAAAGAAAATGCTGAATAAGAAGATGAAGAGATGGAAAAAGATTCTAATTTTACAAACCAAGAATCAGAGGAACACACTGGTGAGTCTGATGAAGGAAGTTTACAGAGGTCTAACTCCAGCCCCAGACAAAATGAAGATGGAAAAGACTCCAATTATGAAATAGAAGAGCCAAAAAATTTCCAAATTCCTAATCCTGTAAATCGGTTGAGAAAGATTGTAGTAGAAATTGACGAATCACTGGATGTGCTCCCCGACAAATGGATCAATCAGGGGAATGAAAGGCTAAATGTGGTAATGATGACTACAGAAAATGCGCTCAACAATCGTAAGGCTATAAAGCTAGACACCTCAACTATAATCTATGAGCTTGAAGTTAAGAACCATGAAATAAGGTGGTTTCATCCTCATATGCTATGGGTAAAGGCATCTTTCACTGGAGATAACAACTATCTCACATGGGTCTTCTCTCATCTTCCCAACCTGGAGCTGGTGTCACAGAACTTTCCAAGAGTAAAGAAGTTTGCAACCAAGATGATCAAAGAACAACCTCACTACAAAGTCTACCGACATGTTGGAAATCACTACATTCCCTATGATAGTAGAGTGGGTTCAGATGGCAGAAGGGTACTGCTCAAGTACATGATCATAGAGTCTCTTCACTCTACCACTAAAGATGATCAAGTTTAGTATGAGAAGCTTTCCTCAACTCAAGCAAAATTGTTTGATATTCTTTCATCCTTCCACATCAATTGGCACTCAACGATTTATCAGATCTTACTGCTTTAGAGAATCTGTCCAAGAATCGTGGAGTGCAGTCTTGTGCTCAACAAGAGTCTGCCCAACCCAATAACCAAACTCCTACGGAACAGAAGTTATTGAAGAATTCTGATGAGTTGGTTGAGAAGATGTTTATCATCACTAAAGAGGCAAATATGTTGACAGAAGCAGGAGATAATGAGGTTCAAGACAGACTTCAAGCCACTATGATTGATATATCTCTCAAAATCAAAGAGAGAGATCAAATCTACCTGAAGGCTATGATTGATCAAAAGGAAGAAGCTCTATGAGCATAGAAGGCTAACGAAGAACAAATCCTATCCCTCTCTGAAAAGATTGACAATTTTGTTGGGAGATTGCATATTTAAGATTTGATGTTGAAAGTAAATATTCATGATTTTATGTAAAGTCCTTAAAAGAATACATGTACAAGGACTTAATGATTGATCAAACTTGTTAGGTTGATCTGGTCTTTAACGTTTATCATTCTGTAAATGAATGTATAGAAGAAAAGATCAAAGTTGTTAGGCTGATCTATGTCTTGAAGTGTAATAGATAGGATTCAACAGAATCGTAGCCTATCAAGTTGATCAAGAAGATTGTAGAAACCAAGGCAGAAGTCGTAGAGTATTGAGGATTGTAGTGTGTCTGCTTTGAAGGACCTCTCTGAAGTTGTAGAGTGGTTAAAATGCCTGTCGAGGCAACTCAGAATTCGTAGTGTGCTCACGAAAGCATAGAGTCTGTAAGTCAAGCAAGTAAAGATCGTAGTGTACCAGCACTTAAGAGAAATCATAGTGTTCTCATCTTTCAGCACCACATCAAGTACCAAGGTGGCAAGACACCACGATCATGATCGTAGTATATCATCTATCTGCATCAGAAGCATCGAGCCTTGTCCATTTGTTTAATAATAAAAGTCAACAAATGTGGAATAAATTATAGACGTTGAGAGTATCACGAATCCCAATGACACAACAATCACCCTTAGTATGTAACAAAGAAGCGTACTGAAGAAGCTAAAGAAAGGACTATGGTTCAGCAGAAAACACCTTTTCAGGTGTTAGGTTGGATAGCAGTCTTCTGTGTCAGTTGGCCAGACTGCTAATCAAAAGTTGTGCAAAAGTTATGCTTCAACGGATGTAATCAACGGATACATTTCAAAGGCATCATATATACAAAACATTAGCAGATGAAAGGATCAAGCAAGCACTGAACAAAAAGCTGAAGAACACTCAACGATCCACTTTACGATCTGAAAAGGAAAGCTTGCTCAGCTACTCAGTTCTTTCGAACAAAAGCTTAACGGCAACTGAGTAACACCATTCAAGAACTCAACTATTATCAAGTGAAGTAAGAAGTTCCAAGGTATAAGGACTTGGAGAGTTCTAAGTGAACTGAGAAGTACCAAGTTTGCTGAACTTGAAGAGTTCAAAAGTGAACTAAGTAGTTCCAAGACTGTTGGTCTTGAAGGAATCTGTGAGATTCAGAAGTTATAAAGATATCGTTAGTGGATTTCCTACTCAAGGAGTAGAAGAGTGGACTAGGAGCTTTAAGTGCTCTGAACCACTTAAAATCACTGTGTCTCTTATATTCTTACCATAACTGCTATAACTGTCATAACTGCTTTACTCCTATCAATTCAGTATATTTTGAAGGGAAAATAAACTAATCTTAATTCTGCTGTGTTTAAATTATTAGCAATACTAACAAGTACTTTGAAAGAAAGAATTTTTAAAATATCTATTCAACCCCCCTTCTAGATAACTATTCTGCCTCTGGGAACTAATAATTGGTATCAGAGCAGGTTCTATCAAACAGCCTACAAAGCTTAAGTAGATCCAATAGCACATCTGGTAAGCGAATCAAAGACTAGAGGAGGCAGCAAGCCACCTATGTGCAACAAAGATAAATTTGCCAACTGGAAAGTTCGTATGCAAGCCTACATGGATTCAATAAATGAAGATGTATTTGAAAATGTTCAAAATGTGCCCTACATTCCTTCCAAGCTTGAACCTACTGCAGACGACCAAAATAGAATTCAGATCAAGGTCAAAGAAGAATGGACTAACAACGAAAAGAAAGATGTCTAACTCGACAAGAAGGCCAAGAACATCTTGTTTCAATCGTTAGAAGACGATCTGTTTAAAAATGTGGTCAACAACAAAACAACAAAGGAAGTGTGGGAGGCATTGCTCATCATGCATGAAGGAACTGAAGAAGTCAGAGAAAACAAGCAATCTCTTCTGACTCAGCAATATGAAATGTTTGCCCATGTTCCAGGAGAAAATGTTACTTCCACCTATGAAAGATTCAATGTTCTGCTCTACTCTTTTCGAGCCTTTGGAAAGATTTATCCAAATAAAGATCTAATCATAAAGTTCATGAGAGCCTTACCTAGCAAATGGGATGCTAAAACCACAGTTATTAGGGACTCAAAGAATCTCCATGAAATGATTGTTCAACAGTTATATGGCAACCTTTTCACATATGAACTAGAGCTGACTCAACGAGCAGAAACTCTTTCTGAAGGAAGAAAGTAGGACAAAGGGATTGCTCTAAAAGCAACAGACAACATTTCCAAAGCTAACTGAGAATGACTCTGACTATGATGAAGATGATGATGAGGACTTTTTAATGTTAGTGAGAAGACTTAGAAGGTTCATGCGTCAAGGCAGAAGTAGTAAACCTAAGAAGTTCAACAACTACAATAGCCAGGAACAGATAAATGACCCATGTTACAACTACAAGAAGCCTGGTCATTTCATTGCAAATTGTAACAAACCTCTTAGAGAAGAACTAAAGAGGAAATCAAATCCAAAGAAAGAATTCAAAGGCAATAAGAGGCTCCAGAAGAATGACAAGGGTCTTGTAGCCAGAGGATCGTGGAGTGACTCAGACAATGACTCAACTCCAGAATCTGGATATGATGAAGATCCTCAAATGGCAAATCTTTGTCTGATAGCCAAACATGCAAAGGATAAGAAGTGCTCTTACATACTTGAAGTAAGTATAGATGAGGTATTTGACTTTAACTCTCCTGATGTAAATATTGATGACTTAAGAACTGCACTACATGGCATAATATATGATCTGCATCAATACATGAAATGGTTTAGAATTCTATCCAAAGATTATTCTCTTCTTCAAAAAGAGAAAGAGAAAGTTTAGGAAGAACTGGAAACAACTCTTCTAAGTACTAACTCTCTCTCCAAATTTGAAGCTGAAAATAAGTCCTTAAAACAAACCAATAAACTTAGTGCACAAAGAGAGTAAAGTCTAACCTCTAAAATTGAGGAACTAAAAAGGACAATCTCTACATGGAATAAATCTTCTTCTTCGATGGACTCCCTGATCTCCAGTCAGAGAAGTGCATCTGACAGAACAAGTTTAGGTTTTGGGGAATCCACCTCAGAACCATGTGTGGAAAAGATAGAGGAAACTAGCTTTAGTAATGTTTCAAGTTTTAGTAGAAGCATTATATTTGTGAAATCCTCACAGAAGGGAGAACCAGTCCAACCCTCCTCTTTAGATCCAATCTATATTCCAAGGAATAAATGATCTCATGATGGTTTAGGTTTCAGAAGAGAGAAGAGTAGCTCAGTCCCTACTCTCCAACCTCGAAGGATCGTAGAGTCGAGTAAAATCAACTCCACGAACCAACTAGAAAGGAACAGTAGAGCCAGGCTACACTTTTCATAAATCATGAAACACAAGGACACATAAAAAAAGGAGAATAAGTATAAAGGAAGGATTGCTGAGAAACCACATAAGTCCAAATGGAGGAATAATCCAAACACACACACAAGCATGCATAATATACATGCTTTGTATGTAATAAGACTGGTCATAAGGCTGCAATATACTACCATAATCCTATGCATGTGAGACCCAAAATTAAGCAAATTTGGGTTCCCAAAGTTACTAACAAAGTAGGACCCATGCAAGTATGGGTACCAAAATGAGAGTTTCATCGTACCACAGGAACCAAGCTCCACGATCACAACCTGGTGTCTGGAAAGTGGATGCTCAAGGCACATGACAGGGAACAAAGCCATTCTATTTAACTACATAGAGAAGGAGGGTCCATCAGTCATCTTCGGTGATAATGGCTCTGGCAAGACAAGAGGATATGGCTTAGCTGGGAATGGAGCAGTGTCCTTCAGTAAAGTAGACTATGTGGAAGGCCTACAATACAATCTTCTGAGCATAAGCCAACTCTGCGACAAGGGTCATCAAGTCACCTTCCTCAATAATCAATGTCAAGTCAGAGATCTGAAGACATCCTCTGTAAAGCTGGCTAGAACAAGAGAAGGAAATGTCTATACTATCAATCTTGATTAACTAAGCTCGGATGAGACGATATGCTTTCTAGCTAAAGCATCTAAAGAAATGAGCTGGTTATGGCATAGAAGACTGTCTCATCTCAACTTCAAAAGCATGTCTAAACTAGCTTCCAAGGATCTAGTAGCAGGCTTACCCAAGTTTAGTTTTATCAAAGAAAGGCCATGCAATGCCTGTCAGCTTGGAAAGCAGACTAGAAGCTCATTTAAGAGAAAAACTGTCAACTTAATTGACAAACCTCTGTAGCTGCTTCACATGGATCTTTTTGGGCCAATTCCAACAACACGCCTTGGAGGGAAGAGATACTCACTGGTCGTAGTAGATGAGTACACCAGATTCACATGGGTGTTCTTTCTAAACTCAAAAGATGAAACTAGCTCCCAATTAATCAAAATGTTCAGACTAGTGATGAACGAGAAAGGGGAGAAAATCAAGGCTATAAGGAGTGATTATGGCAGAGAGTTTGAATTCTCTGAGATGGACCAGTTCTGCACAGACAATGGCATCAGTCATAACTTCTCAGCTCCACGAACCCCTCAACAAAACGGAGTAGCTGAGAGAAAGAACAGAATGTTGATAGAGGCTAGAAGAACTCTACTAGCAGCAGCCCATCTGCCTGAATACTTCTGGGCAGAAGCTGTCAACACTGCATGCTACACTCAGAACATATCGCTTATACACTCTACGATAAAGAAGACTCCCTACGAATTGTGGAAAGGAAGAAAGCCAAATGTCAGCTACTTCCATGTATTTGGCTGTGCATGCTACATTCTCAATAATGGGAAGCAGTATCTGACAAAGTTCCAACCCAAGTCAGACGAAGGAATCTTCCTCGAATATGCCACAGATAGTAAGGCTTATAGAGTGTTCAACAAAAAGACACTGAGTGTTGAAGTCTCAATCCACATCATTTTTGATGAAACAGATTTGGACAAAACAGTGTCTCAAGACACTACGAACGATAATTCAGATGAGGTCGTCGAGCTCAACACCATGATCGTAGACCCAGAAAATGAAATCATCGAGCAAGAAAAGGAGATCGTAGAGAGAACTACGCAAGATAATGAACCTCCACGTTAAGAAGCAGAAATTGATCTTGAAGGTCTCAGACAAGAAGGCATCAGGACAGATGTTCCAACGGGAAATAGATGGGCAAGAGATCACACTCAAGACTTAATCATTGGAGATCCAAATGTAAGAGTCAAAACAAGAGCTGCCACCCAAAATGAGTGTTTTTATCTGAGCTTTCTGTCACAAATGGAACCCAAGAAGATAGAAGATGCTATGGAAGACTCCAGTTGGATAGAAGATATGCAAGAAGAACTAAATCAGTTTAAAAGAAGTAAAGTATGGAGATTAGTTCTAAGACTAAAGAGCCATCATGTCATTGGCACCAAATGGGTCTTCAGAAACAAAATGGATGAAGATGGAGTAATAACCAGGAATAAAGCAAGACTAGTGGCCAAAGGTTACTCTCAAGAAGAAGGCATTGACTACGATGAGACCTTTGCACCTGTTGCCAGACTAGAAGCCATCAGAATATTCCTTGCCTTTGTTGGTCACATGAAATTCAAAGTCTTTCATATGGATGTCAAAAGTGCATTCCTGAATGGTGAACTTCAAGAAGAAGTGTATGTAGAGCAACCTCCAGGTTTCATCTATCCATCTCTCTTTAATCATGTCTATAGATTAGACAAAGCCTTATACGGTCTTAAACAAGCACCTAGAGCATGGTATGAAATATTAACTAACTTTTTTATTGAAAATGGGTTCACTATAGGTAGAGTAGATACCACATTATTTCTTAGAAAGCATAAAGACAAAGTCTTATTAGTTCAAATATATGTTGATGACATTATCTTTGGCTCTACTGATGAAAAATTGTGCAAGAGATTTGCCAAGCTTATGCAGAGAAAGTTCGAAATGAGCATGATGGGCGAGATAAACTTCTTTCTTGGATTGCAACTAAAGCAGACTGATGAAGGAATATTCATAAACATAGCCAAATAAATTAAAAACTTACTTAAAAAGTATGGCATGGAATCAGCCTCTCCCATGAAAACCCCAATTACTCCAACAACCAAGCTTGACAAAGATGGAAAAGGTAAAAGTATTGATATAACGCAATACAGAGGTATGATAGGCTCTCTTCTATATCTAACTGCCAGTAGACCAGACATAATGTTTGCAACATGCATATGTGCTAACTTTCAATCTAATCCTAAGGAATCACACTTAACTACTGAAAAAAGGATTTTCAGGTTTGTGACGCCCCCAAAACATGTATACATCACCCATTCTGAGTCACCAAATATATGGTACATAATACAACTACAAACTTCTTTTATACAATACGATAATAGCGTAGCTTAGAATTTTTACACGAATATTGTCTCATAGACAGTATTCAAACTCAAATGAAGTCCTCATTACATTTATTATCACACTATTTAACAGAATAGTGAGGACTACTAAAGCAACCATCTGGACCGTCACTCCATTCCCCGACTAGTCCCAGCTATATTCTTAATTCCTGAAGAGAACAGTGAAAGAAAAGGGTGAGCTCAACTAGCCCAGTAAGAAATATTATGACTAAGATAATGCAGAATAAATTATTATTAGCCTTCAACAGTGTTAAACTGATAAAATATAATAAACATCAAGTTTAACTACATCGGAACAAGCAATCCATTAGAAGAGTCAAGTAGAGCATGATATCTACTATCTTCTATGATTTAAAAAGTTTTTCATCCATTTTATCGCTGAGACTCTGCTTAATAAATAAACCACATCATCAAATCATCCCTGCACTACGGGCCAAGGATATTCATGTAATCATCAATGGTCATGATTATACCGAATAATCTCTGGTCATAATCATACCAACAATTGTCCATCAATGCACTACGGGCCAATGAGGACTTTTACCACATCATTTGTAACATTACGAGTCATGATTATACCTTATAATACATGGTCATAATCATACCAATCAACAGTCCATCTATGCACGTAAGCCAAAGATGACTTTCATCACAATATAAGCATGAGGATGATGACAATGATATAAGCATTAATCAAACGAAATCAAGAATAAATATTAAAGACTTAATTTATCCAGAGTTTAAAAATATCTAAATTGTCAACATGATACTGTTTTGTGAAGTAAAATTCAAGAATAATATTCAAGTATCAAAAATAATTTGGACAGAAAAAAAATCTATTTTTTGGGTGAATAGTATCCCGTGAATAGTACCCTGTTAATAGTACTTCGGGAATAGTACCTCGTGAATAGTACTCCAACATGAAAAGTGCCCCAAATACTCGAGTAAATAGTAACTAGGTGAATAGTAACCTGTAAATAGTAACTTATGAATAGTACTCTAGCATAAAAAGTGCCCCGAATACCTGAGTGAATAATATTCGAGTGAATAGTAACTGGGTGAATAGTAACCCATAAATAGTAACTCATGAATAGTATTCTAGCATGAAAAGATCAATAATTATCAAGAAAGCTCAGAATAATATTTTCATGAAAAGATATTGGATGAAGCGTAAATATCAAGAATATTCTACTAATTTTACGGAGTATAGAAGTAATACTTTAACAAAATGAGGGTATAATCAGGAATATGAGACGAAATAATATTACTCACATACTACAGAGTATGGAAGAAAATATTATTCCTTATGAATACTGAACAAAAATAATATCCCTTACCTCAGAAGAAGACTTGATACTAGAATAATGAAGTAGCAGACTTCTATTCTTCTTTTTCTCTATAGCTTCTCTCTCTATAATTGCTCTTGTGAGTCTTAGTGAATTGGTGAGAATGAAAGAAGAATAAGCTTCTATTTATAGAAAAACATAGTTTCGATAATTGGACGTTTTGGGACTCGAAATATTACAGTATAATACCTTCATCTTTTCCTTCATTTTTAATTTAGTCCTGCAAATATTATCAAACTTGCACCACCTCCCCTAATAGTATATCATGCTAATCAATAGTACAATCATGTGAATTAATAGTTCTATACAAGTGAAAAAAAATAATTATAGTATAGTACCTTCATCTATATCTCTATTTTTAATTTTGTCATGCAAGTATTATCAATCTTGCATCACCTCCCTTAATAGTACATGCATGTGAATCAATAGTACATACATGTGAACAAATAGTTATAAGCATGTGAATTAATAGCAGTTAATTGCTCATTTATCCGATTAATTACCCGATTGGTTAATATAACCTCTAGACATCCATTATTATCAAAATAAATGTCGATTTTCACTAACACTAATAATCCCAACATAATGGAAATATCAAATTCATCTTTAATCAACACAAACTTATTCATTATTAATATTATAACTCATAATATTTAACAACTAGATCATTTTGAAGAAAGAGGGGGCTTTCCGATAAGGATTTCTCCCTATTGGCGCACAATTAGGTGACCAAACCTCTCCTCGACAGAACTTTCTAGACATCGTCAATATTAGAAATAATAATATGAATAACTTTGTTGTCTCAATTATTGATTTAATAATATAAAAATATTCATACTGTGATAATAATTGAATCAATAATATGAGAGATATTATGCAGTAATTACTGTAGCAATAACTGAGTGACTTCTCACGTAAGCATCAATAATCAATACCGTGTGTTACTATGCAACCACGTGTATTACTGTACTTTTACTACCGGGTAGGTCAGCAGTTTTAACGGTACAACTTTCGCCTTTACTTTTATAAAAATTATTTATGTCGTTTTCGAAGTCCGACAGTAATTCTATAGCGAGGTCCACCAATGATTGTGCCGTTGTACGGATATTTTCTGACAAAAAGAATATTCTCCGACCAAACAAATATTTTATGACAACTTGCTTACTTTGTAAAATTTTCATATATCACCCTTAACTTTAACCTTTTATCAATTTAAACATTTACTAAATAAAATAATAATTATAAGAAAATTGAATATTTTTATTTCATAAAATTCGGAGTCTTACAATCTCCCCTCCTTATAAAATTTGGCCCTAGAAATTTACGTACCTGGTAGTTCGAAGAGATGAGAATACCTTGCTTTCTTTTTAGATTGTACCTTCCTAGTTATTTCCTCTCTATCATGATTTTTTTATTGCACAACTCCTGTATTTCAGATATCATTCTAAAATATAGTTTCAAAATAAGGGTTAATTGGCATGCCACATATTATCCCTATACTCTAACCGACCAATTAAATAACAAATAACTTAGGTAGGTCATACTAGTGAAGGATTTACCCGTCTCTCCTCTCCTAGTTCTAGTCTCACATCTCAGCCAGGGATCATACCCCTAAGCTATGATACCAACCGTGAAGCCCCAAAAATAGGTATACATCACCCATTCTGAGTCGCCAAATACATGGTACATAATACAACTACAAACTTCTTTTATACAATACGACAACAACGTAGCTTAGAGTTTTTACACGAATATTGTCTCATAGACAGTATTCAAACTCAAATGAAGTCCTCATTATATTTATTATCACACTATTTAACAGAATAGTGAGGACTACTAAAGTAACCATCTGGACCGTCACTCCATTCCCCAACTAGTCCCAGCTATATTCTCAATTTTAGAAGAGAACAGTGAAAGAAAAGGGTGAGCTCAACTAGCCCAGTAAGAAATATTATGACCAAGATAATACAGAATAAATTATCATTAGCCTTCAACAATGTTAAACTGATAAAATACAATAAACATCAAGTTTAACTGCCGCAGAACAAGCAATCCATTAGAAGAGTCAAGTAGAGCAAGATATCTACTATCTTTTATGATTTAAAATTTTTTTCATCCACTTTATCGCTGAGACTCAGCTTAATAAATAAACCACATCATCGAATCATCCTTGCACTACGGGCCAAGGATATTCATGTAATCACCAATGGTCATGATTATACTGAATAATCCCTGGTCATAATTATACCAACAATTATCCATCAATGCACTACGGGCCAATGAGGACTTTTACCACATCATTTGTAACATTACGGATCATGATAATAGCGAATGATCCCTGGTCATAATCATACCAATCAACATTCCATATATGCACGTAAGCCAAAGATGACTTTCATCACAATATAAGCATGAGAAGCATGAGGATGATGACAATGATATAAGAATTAATCAAACAAAATCAATGATAAATATTAAAGACGTTAAATTTATCCAGAGTTTAAAAATATCCAAATTGTAAACATGATATTGATTTGTGGAGTAAAATTCAAGAATAATATTCATGTATCAAAAATAATTTGGACAAAAAAAAATATTTTTTGGGTGAATAGTACCCCGTGAATAGTATCCCATGAATAGTACCTCTTGAATAGTACCCTAGCATGAAAAATGTCCCAAATATCCGAGTGAATAATATTCGAGTGAATAATAACTGGGTGAATAGTAACACATGAATAGTAACTTGTAAATAGTACTCCGGTATGAAAAGTACCCCGAATACCCGAGTGAATAATATTCGAGTGAATAGTAATTGGGTGAATAGTAACCCATAAATAGTAACTCATGAATAGTATTTCGATATGAAAAGATCAATAATTATCAAGAAAACTCAGAATAATATTTCTATTAAAAGATACTGGATGAAGCGCAAATATCAATGATATTCTACTAATTTTACGGAGTATAGAAGCAATACTTTAACAGAATGAGGGTATAATCAGGAATATGAGACGAAATAATATTACTCACATACTACAGAGTATGGAAGAAAATATTATTCCTTATGAATACTGAACAAAAATAATATCCCATACCTCAAAAGAAGACTAGATACTAGAATAATGAAGTAGTAGACTTCTCTTCTTCTTTCTCTCTATAGCTTTTCTCTCTATAATTGCCCTTGTGAGTCTTAGTGAATTAGTGAGAATGAAAGAAGAATGAGCTTATATTTATAGGAAAATATAGTTTCGATAATTGCACGTTTTGGGGCTCGAAATATTACAGTATAATACCTTCATCTTTTCCTTCATTTTTAATTTAGTCCTGCAAGTATTATCAAACTTGCACCACCTCCCCTAATAGTACATCATGTGAATCAATAGTACAATCATGTGAATCAATAGTTCTATACATGTGAAAAAAATAATTACAGTATAGTACCTTCATCTATACCTCCATTTTAAATTTAGTCATGCAAATATTATCAATCTTGCGCCACCTCCCCTAATAGTACATGCATGTGAATCAATAGTACACACATGTAAACAAATAGTTATAAGCATGTGAATTAATAGCAATTAATTGCTCATTTATCCGATTAATTACCCGATTGGTCAATATAACCTCCAGACATCCATTATTATCGAAATTAATGTCGATTTCCACTAACACTAATAATCCCAACACAGTGGAAATATCAAATTCATCTTTAATCAACACGAACTTATTCATCATTAATATTATAACTCAAAATATTTAACAACCAGATCATTCCTAGGAAAGAAGGGGCTTTCTGATAAGGATTTCTCCCTATTGGCGCATAATTAGGTGACCAAACCTCTCCTCGACAGAACTTTCTAGACATCGTCAATATTGCAAATAATAATATGAATAACTTTGTCGTCTCAATTATTGATTTAATAATATAAAAATATTGATACTGTGATAATAATTGAATCAATAATATGAGAGATATTATGCAGCAATTATTGTAGCAATAATTGAGTATAACTGAGTGACTTCTCACATAAGTATCAATAATCAATACTGTGTGCTACTATGCAACCACACGTATTACCGTACTTTTACTACCGGGTAGTTCAACAGTTTTAACGGTAAAACTTTCACCGTTATTTTTATAAAAATTATTTATGTTGTTTTCTAACTCCGACAGTAATTCTGTAGCGAGGTCCACCAATGATTGTGCCGTCGTACGGATATTCTGTTGGCGATTTCGCAACCGCAAAACACACGCAAGTATACGCGGTCTTAACAAGTAATATAAGAAAGTAGAGTGTCGAACCCACGAGGACAAAGATTTAACGGAAACAAATACTAAGGTAAAGTCGTTACTAAACTTATCTAAACGATTGAAAGTAAAGGTTGGTTAAGCTATTTTAATAAGAAAACTAACTAAGAGACGTTTGTTGTGCTAGGAAGGTAAGATAGGATTACAACTCCCATAATGCTTCGCCCAATCTTCTAACTCTCCGCAATACAAACGAATCAAGGAATGGTCGACCTAGAACAATAATAGGCATAAAATTCTATCGAAGGTCAAATGCACATCACTAACAAGCTAGAACACCATATGTCGATGGGTGGAACTAACTGGGTCGAGGTCATTAAGCACATTCACAAGGTCGCACAAGGCAAATAAGGATATGTCTATCCTATTGGCACATTAAGCCCCACATTCAAATGTCAAGGTCATAACAGGTGTTGCTTCATTTAAAGACAAACAGTAATATCCATTTATCAATTTCCATTACTATCAGTACCAATTTCTTTATCAAGAAATCAGACAATAAAAGCAAAATACAACAACCCATTCCA
The DNA here is from genome assembly GCA_016801055.1 of Panax notoginseng. NCBI lineage: Eukaryota > Viridiplantae > Streptophyta > Magnoliopsida > Apiales > Araliaceae > Panax > Panax notoginseng. Next base: position 61,881,087 of record CM029019.1, on the reverse strand, counting down.
AAATGCTTCATTATATAAAACGAGAGAGAAAGTCGGTTAAGCTATTCAAAGGTTACATTACAATCCTAAAAATGGAGTTAGTTCATAACTATGGAACTAACAAAAAGTTCTACTGCACTATCCATTATCAGACAAATACAATAAATAGAATATTTGAAATAAGAAAAACCCCTGTAGAAAGAAGTTATTTCTGCCAAATATTCTCTTCACGCGCACAGTCGAAAAATGTGGAGAGCAATTGATCTTTCCTCCTTCAAGCTTCTTCCTTCCTTCCTTCCTCTATTTTCTGGTATCTCCCCTCTATATCTAAGTTGTCGCCCTTTTTATCACCTGCTTTTTTTCCTTTTGGCTAGGTCAAACAAAGTCCTTGTCTGCCTGGAAACCGGAGGTGGCGCCGCAGCATGGGACACCAAGTATTGAGTGGCGCTATGGCGCCACATTAAGAACTGGGACACGGAGCTCGAACTGCAGCGCGAGCCAAAGGATGATGTATGGCGCCGCTGCGCGGATTACGTCAGCATAGGCCAGGCCATGGCACTGCGGCGCGACCATTGAGTCTGGAGATGGCGCTGCAGCGCGAACAAGAGCAAAATGACTGTTTTTCCCCTTTAAAGCTGCAAAAACACTGTGAAGCTCTGGAATGCACGATTAAACCCAATAACACTATATTTCTATAAAACTACATAAAAACTACGAATTCAGGTAAGTATTTAAGTCATAAAGTATCCGATTCGCGGGTTTAACTCCCACTCATCAAATACCCCCAAACTTAAGTCTTTGCTTGTCCTCGAGCAAACTATCTAACATAATAATAACAGTAGATACTAAAAATACGAAAGGAATATATATATAACAATCTATACTAGCATCGTGGCTACGAATCTCTAATTAAGCTACTCCCAAAGAATAAGTCAAACACGGGAATGAGTAAGGGTTCATTATATTTCAAGCATAAGATTGTATTCGATCCATTCTAAGTGCGTGTGTGAATACCAACCGTCCTGACTAATCATAGCTCAACTAAGTTTGCACAGTCGAAAGTTAAAACTAAGCAAACTCCGCAACTTAAACTTTCAACAAGCATTAAGAACAAGGTGCAAATGCAGGAGAAGATCAAAAGGCTCTAGCATGCTGATAGTAAAATCAGACTCGGACAGTACTTAATTACCTTAGGCAACAGAACTACCCATGAATGAGCTTTTAATCAGTGACTCCCAAGCCAGACGACTTTAGGGCACTAGGTGTAGAATACCCCTAAGACCCTAATAACTCGAGCAGTAAAGGCCACGTAATCAACATAAGCCAACTGAGACTTCACAACAAGAACGAAGATTAATCAGCGAGTGCATTTTATGCTCCATCTCGATATTGGCCCTGCGTTTATGGGCGAGTGCGTTTTACGCTCCATCTCGACCCACCGCAAAACTTTCGATATAAACAATTCTATTCTAATCTTATTCCCAAATATGTTTTTTTTTTCAAAACAAGCTAGAATCCAAGATCCAACACTGCAAAAAAACCTAAATCTTTTATTACCTTGCACAAATGAAAGTTTATAAGAGTGAACAAATTTTTAACACAATAAACACACAAACTATACTCGAAAAATAATTAGTTAACACAGTTGGTCGGTGCTTGCTAGAAGGACGGATCAATAACAGTCTAAACTTATCAACTAATAAACCCCTAGTACATGTCATGTTTGACACAACTCTACGAGAGACATACTCCTTTGGCGCTAGACATAGCCACAATCAAAAATCAGCAATGATAAATATAACACCCTTGCTAAATAGCAGCTCAAAATAGGGTGAAAAGGCCATTTCCATGGCACCAGCATATAAATCTAAATAAGCCCCAAAAAGATAGCTAGATAAAACCAAAATCAATTTATGGCATCCATAAAGATAAAAATATTCAACATTATCCTGCAGTACAAAATACTGCACCATAATACTGATAAATACAAACATAATAAAGATAGTAAGTCTGGTAATTCTAAAATGGCAGTAATGAGATAGACAGATAAAGGATAAAACACCCCCAAACTTGAAGTGAGCAATGTCCTCATTGCTAAACATAACGCAATTGAATACAAGAGGGCTTCCCTGGAGATCACTCACTCAGCAGCGACATCGGCTTTGGCTTCGGCTTCTTCCTCGTCTGGCGCGTCCTGATCCGCTTCGACAGGCGGTGATGGTGGAGCGTATGGTGGAAAAATAGGAGGGTCGGGAAACTGGTATGGCGTGAACTTAATGCCCTTGCCACAAAAGTCAGTGTAGATGCTCTACATTGTGTTTACCAGCTCAGCCTGGTACTGCATCGCTATCTCCTACCTCTGAGCCACCGCTGCGATATGCCTCCGCTGCCTCTGTGCCTTAGCGTCCTGCTTCTGATGTAGCAGGGTGAGGGATGCCATGATGTCTGCTAAAAGACCCTGACTAGCTGGGCCTGCCTCAGGTGCTTGAGAGGGCTCTGTCTCTGGCTTTGGGTCGGCTGAAGGAGGCGGCTGTAAGACCCCGAATTTTATGAAATAAAAGTATTCAATTTTTCTTATAATTACTATTCAGTAAATGGTTAAATTGATAAATATTAAAGTTAAGGGTGATATGTGAATTTTTTTCAAAATAAGCAAGTGGTTATAAAATAATCATTGTTGTCGGGGAATATTCGTTTGGTCGTAGAATATTCTTTCTGTCGGAGAATATTCGTACGACGGCGCAGCTATTTGTGGGCCCCATAACGAATAACTGTCGGGTGAAGGAAAATGACAAATTTGAGTTTTTACAAATAACGGCGTAGTTGTTACCGTTAACACTGTTGGAATACCCGGTGGTTAAAATACAGTAATACGCGTTATTGCACAGTAGCACACGGTATTGCACAGTATTTTTGAAATTATTGATTCTTACGTAAGAAGGCACTACTGAATAATTGTCACAGTAATTACTGTTCAATATTTTATGTTATTGATTCAATAATTGCTGCGTTGATATTTTATATTATTGTTGTTTCAATAATTGTTGATGCACATCATTTCCATTATCAGATCAATAATTCATATTATTTGAATAATATTATTAGATAGCATTATTGGTAATGTCTAGAAAGTTCTGTCTAAGGAGAGGTTTGGTTATCTAATTGCGCGCCAGTAAGGAGAAATTCTTATTGGAAAGCCCCCTCTTTCCTGGGAACGGCCTGGTTGTCATAAATGTGATTCTGTAATATTATTTGTGAATAATTAATTATTGATTCATATGATAAGGAAATATTTATTTTATGTGGATATAAATGAGGGATATATTTTTGTGGTTAAAAATAAAGGAGTTAATGTTGAGGTTTTTATCAGTATTTTTATCAGAATGGAGGTATTAAAAATCAGGGTTTTTGAGATATTTTGCGGGGGTTATAATTTTTAATCCGACCGTTGGATCGTGGTAATTTTTGGATATGTTATACATATATAAGTTGAGTATATGCCCACAAATTTTGAACCGTTAAAAATGAACGTATGATTTGTTATGAATTTTACGAGATGACTGGTTCAGAAATTGTTGAATTTTCGGAGTTTATCATTTTGGTGGAAAATTCTAGAATTGGTGGGCCCCACTTGTGGTTGGTGAAGAAATGTGCTGAATTATATTTCAAATGTGGTGGGTGGGAATAGTAGCAGGTAAAGCCATCAGGTTGCAGGTCAAACCTACCAAAATTTTCCTATAAATAGAGGGCTAAGTTAGAATTGAAAATCACACCAAAAACATAAGCTTTCTCTCTTTCTCTCTCTATATTATGAAGCATATTTTGTGAGTTTTTAGATACTTGGTGAGTTGCTATTCATCAGTGCAAGTTTTCTTCAGCATCATATTCGATATCCAGTCAGAAGTACTGCTCTTTTGAGGTAAGGGATAGTAAGGGATATTAAGGGATTTTAAGGGTTGTTATGATTTTCAGTTTCGTAATTTTTCTGATCTTCAAAAATTCTGGAAAAATTTGAAATGATATTTTGATGAGTTTTCTTGATTGTGTCCAAAAATGGTGATTTTTGGATGTATAGATTGAGAGTTATGAATTTTATGAGAAAAGACTATTTTAAAAGTAACCGCTTATAATTCCTTGTGGTTAACTCCAAAATTGATGAAATTTTTATTGGGAGTACATGTATATGATAGAAGTATACTCTGTAAATTTCAGAATTTTTGGACAAAAGTACAATTTTTGATAAATGTCTAAATATTCGGCTATTTTGGCCATATGAAAAATAGTAAATGACTTTTAAAAATTCTGAGAAAAATATATGTTCACTATGGGACTATATTATGCTAAATCCCAGAAAAGAAATATTTTTGGAACTGATTTGGTATTTTTCATGAAAATGGTCTAGTTATGAGTAAATGAATTAAATATGTTTTGTGAAGAAAGAAAATTGGAAAATAGGATTTTATGGCTTGAGAATCCTATATGAGGTATATGCAGATTTTTGATGAGGGTTTTGGTTATTGATGATGAAATTGTAAGAGTTGGCATTTTATGATGATTAAATGCATTAATTAGTAAAGTGTAAACAATTAAAATAAATTGTTTATAAATTTAAGTAATGTTATTCTTTCAATATCATTATACCGAAATATTGGTATGAATTTTATTGTAGAATTTCTATCTTTTGTGTCGGGGTTACTATTCATGAGTTACGAATATTACTCTTGAGATTAAAACTATATGTAGATCATATTATTTTTATCATCATATATAACATTTTTATAACCCTGATGTTGAAATTCTCTTTCACTGGAGTGTAAAGATGGGTAGATTATTGGTATGATCATGACTAGGGTTCTCTTTGGCCTGTAGTGCAAAGTTGAATTGTGACTGGTATGATCATGACCATTGAATTTATAATTGAATATCTTAAGCTTAAGTGCAAAGGTGAATTGATCAACATGGTTATAATTATTGTTTATATAAATTCTGAAATGATTATATATTTCTTTGAGATATGAATATATTTGGCCTGTAGTGCAAATATGAATTGTTGATGAATATCTTTGGCATGTAGTGCAAAGATGACCTGTTGATGAATATCTTTGGCCTGTAGTGCAAAGATGAACTGTTGTTGAATATCTTTGGCCCGTAGTGCAAAGATGGTTTGTTGATGAATATCTTTGGCCCGTAGTGCAAAGATGGTTTGTTGATGAATATCTTTGGCCTGTAGTGCAAAGATGAACTGTTGTTGAATATCTTTGGCCTGTAGTGCAAAGATGGTTTGTTGATGAATATCTTTGGCCTGTAGTGCAAAGATGAACTGTTGTTGAATATCTTTGGTCGTAGTGCAAAGATGGATTTATTAGTATGATTATGAACAGGAACTATGATTTGGTATAACCATGATCTTTGATGTTTCAGGTAAAGACATGTGATGAAAATATTCTTCGTCCTGGGTGTGAAGAAAAATTTAGAATCACAATTATGATTATGAGTTATTCATATGATTGTGGAAAGGAACTGTTGATTGATGTTACAGGGATAAAACATTGTTGATGGATTTTTAACATGGAGAAGATAATAGACTTTATAGTCTATTTGACTCTTCTAATGGATTGCTCGTTCCGCTGCAACTATGGTTGAAATTTTTATCATTTACCATATGTTCTAAATCTCTGATTTATTATTGATGAAGGCTATTGATAATTTAATTATCTTTAGTCATGATATTCTTTACTGAGCTAGTTGTGCTCACCCTTTTGCTTCACAATTCCTTTCAGGTAATAAGAGTGTAGCTGGGTCGAGCGAGGGTAACGGGGAAATAGAACAGTGGTCTCTAGCTGTGGATGTTCTCTCGAAGCAGTATAGAAAAGTTCATTTAGTAGTTATATTTGGTGAATCCAATAGGGTAAGGTGTACCCAACGTTGGAAGGGTGGTTTGCCACTATCATACAAGATGTCTGACGACATACAACCTCGTGTCATCATAAGACAGGGATGTGCTCATCCACTTGCTGAGTATATATATGAGCACTACCTATATAATCTTGGTGTTTGTTTGAAGTATAATTCTCAATTAGAGACAGTAGAGATAATGATATGTCAAGAGAAGACTCACCATTGGGAAGAATATGATAGTAATCTTCTCGTTTTTCTTTGGGGTCTATTGGGTCAACCAAGGATAATTCTGTGGCCATATGATATCTATCATAACCTAGACGCGTGGCCTCCCATGTACGAAGATTTCCTTGAGCACTTCCCAAAGATTCTAATTTCTAAAACAGTTTTTGCCTATACCTTTATGTAAGGTGTTATTGTGAGGTGATGTCCACGGTTGGAACATGAGTCACATTTGGTATATATTTGTATCCAAACTCACAGCATATGTGTTGTTGTATTTTGCACGACAATTGTTGTAATAAAGTTGTAGTTGTTTTCTGTACCATGTATTTGACGACTCAGAATGGGTTGGATGGAATGGACCTATTTTGGGGTTGTCACAGGTGGTATCAGAGCTTAGGGATATGATCTCTGGCAGAGATCGGGGAATATAACTAGGAGGGGAGAGATGAGTAAATCCTTCGCTAGTGTGTCCTACCTAAGCTTATTTGTTGGTCAGTCATAATATCGGGATATTATGTGATATGTTAATTTGTTCAATTAACCCTTGTTTTGAAGCTGTATTCTAGAATGATATCTGAAATACAGGAGATGAGCAATGGAGAAATCATGATGACAGGGAAGATGGAATCTGAAATGAAAGTAAGGTATTCTCAACTCTTTGAAATACCAGGTACGTAAATTTCGGGGACGAAATTTCATAAGGAGGGGAGATTGTAAGACCCCGAATTTTATGAAATAAAAGTATTCAATTTTTCTTATAATTACTATTCAGTAAATGGTTAAATTGATAAATATTAAAGTTAAGGGTGATATGTGAATTTTTTTCAAAATAAGCAAGTGGTTATAAAATAATCATTGTTGTCGGGGAATATTCGTTTGGTCGTGGAATATTCTTTCTGTCGGAGAATATTCGTACGACGGCGCAGCTATTTGTGGGCCCCATAACGAATAACTGTCGGGTGAAGGAAAATGACAAATTTGAGTTTTTACAAATAACGGCGTAGTTGTTACCGTTAACACTGTTGGAATACCCGGTGGTTAAAATACAGTAATACGCGTTATTGCACAGTAGCACACGGTATTGCACAGTATTTTTGAAATTATTGATTCTTACGTAAGAAGGCACTACTCAATAATTGTTACAGTAATTACTGTTCAATATTTTATTTTATTGATTCAATAATTGCTGCGTTGATATTTTATATTATTGTTGTTTCAATAATTGTTGCTGCACAGTATTTCCATTATCAGATCAATAATTCATATTATTTGAATAATATTATTAGATAGCATTATTGGCAATGTCTAGAAAGTTCTGTCTAAGGAGAGGTTTGGTCATCTAATTGCGCGCCAGTAAGGAGAAATTCTTATTGGAAAGCCCCCTCTTTCCTGGGAACGGCCTGGTTGTCATAAATGTGATTCTGTAATATTATTTGTGAATAATTAATTATTGATTCATATGATAAGGAAATATTTATTTTATGTGGATATAAATGAGGGATATATTTTTGTGGTTAAAAATGAAGGAGTTAATGTTGAGGTTTTTATCAGTATTTTTGTCGGAATGGAGGTATTAAAAATCAGGGTTTTTGAGATATTTTGCGGGGGTTATAATTTTTAATCCGACCGTTGGATCGTGGTAATTTTTGGATATGTTATACATATATAAGTTGAGTATATGCCCACAAATTTTGAACCGTTAAAAATGAACGTATGATTTGTTATGAATTTTACGAGATGACTGGTTCAGAAATTGTTGAATTTTCGGAGTTTATCATTTTGGTGGAAAATTCTAGAATTGGTGGGCCCCACTTGTGGTTGGTGAAGAAATGTGCTGAATTATATTTCAAATGTGGTGGGTGGGAATAGTAGCAGGTAAAGCCATCAGGTTGCAGGTCAAACCTACCAAAATTTTCCTATAAATAGAGGGCTAAGTTAGAATTGAAAATCACACCAGAAACATAAGCTTTCTCTCTTTCTCTCTCTATATTATGAAGCATATTTTGTGAGTTTTTAGATACTTGGTGAGTTGCTATTCATCAGTGCAAGTTTTCTTCAGCATCATATTCGATATCCAGTCAGAAGTACTGCTCTTTTGAGGTAAGGGATAGTAAGGGATATTAAGGGATTTTAAGGGTTGTTATGATTTTCAGTTTCGTAATTTTTCTGATCTTCAAAAATTCTGGAAAAATTTGAAATGATATTTTGATGAGTTTTCTTGATTGTGTCCAAAAATGGTGATTTTTGGATGTATAGATTGAGAGTTATGAATTTTATGAGAAAAGACTATTTTAAAAGTAACCGCTTATAATTCCTTGTGGTTAACTCCAAAATTGATGAAATTTTTATTGGGAGTACATGTATATGATAGAAGTATACTCTGTAAATTTCAGAATTTTTGGACAAAAGTACAATTTTTGATAAATGTCTAAATATTCGGCTATTTTGGCCATATGAAAAATAGTAAATGACTTTTAAAAATTCTGAGAAAAATATATGTTCACTATGGGACTATATTATGCTAAATCCCAGAAAAGAAATATTTTTGGAACTGATTTGGTATTTTTCATAAAAATGGTCTAGTTATGAGTAAATGAATTAAATATGTTTTGTGAAGAAAGAAAATTGGAAAATAGGATTTTATGGCTTGAGAATCCTATATGAGGTATATGCAGATTTTTGATGAGGGTTTTGGTTATTGATGATGAAATTGTAAGAGTTGGCATTTTATGATGATTAAATGCATTAATTAGTAAAGTGTAAACAATTAAAATAAATTGTTTATAAATTTAAGTAATGTTATTCTTTCAATATCATTATACCGAAATATTGGTATGAATTTTATTGTAGAATTTCTATCTTTTGTGTCGGGGTTACTATTCATGAGTTACGAATATTACTCTTGAGATTAAAACTATATGTAGATCATATTATTTTTATCATCATATATAACATTTTTATAACCCTGATGTTGAAATTCTCTTTCACTGGAGTGTAAAGATGGGTAGATTATTGGTATGATCATGACTAGGGTTCTCTTTGGCCTGTAGTGCAAAGTTGAATTGTGACTGGTATGATCATGACCATTGAATTTATAATTGAATATCTTAAGCTTAAGTGCAAAGGTGAATTGATCAACATGGTTATAATTATTGTTTATATAAATTCTGAAATGATTATATATTTCTTTGAGATATGAATATATTTGGCCTGTAGTGCAAATATGAATTGTTGATGAATATCTTTGGCATGTAGTGCAAAGATGACCTGTTGATGAATATCTTTGGCCTGTAGTGCAAAGATGAACTGTTGTTGAATATCTTTGGCCCGTAGTGCAAAGATGGTTTGTTGATGAATATCTTTGGCCCGTAGTGCAAAGATGGTTTGTTGATGAATATCTTTGGCCTGTAGTGCAAAGATGAACTGTTGTTGAATATCTTTGGCCTGTAGTGCAAAGATGGTTTGTTGATGAATATCTTTGGCCTGTAGTGCAAAGATGAACTGTTGTTGAATATCTTTGGTCGTAGTGCAAAGATGGATTTATTAGTATGATTATGAACAGGAACTATGATTTGGTATAACCATGATCTTTGATGTTTCAGGTAAAGACATGTGATGAAAATATTCTTCGTCCTGGGTGTGAAGAAAAATTTAGAATCACAATTATGATTATGAGTTATTCATATGATTGTGGAAAGGAACTGTTGATTGATGTTACAGGGATAAAACATTGTTGATGGATTTTTAACATGGAGAAGATAATAGACTTTATAGTCTATTTGACTCTTCTAATGGATTGCTCGTTCCGCTGCAACTATGGTTGAAATTTTTATCATTTACCATATGTTCTAAATCTCTGATTTATTATTGATGAAGGCTACTGATAATTTAATTATCTTTAGTCATGATATTCTTTACTGAGCTAGTTGTGCTCACCCTTTTGCTTCACAATTCCTTTCAGGTAATAAGAGTGTAGCTGGGTCGAGCGAGGGTAACGGGGAAATAGAACAGTGGTCTCTAGCTGTGGATGTTCTCCCGAAACAGTATAGAAAAGTTCATTTAGTAGTTATATTTGGTGAATCCAATAGGGTAAGGTGTACCCAACGTTGGAAGGGTGGTTTGCCACTATCATACAAGATGTCTGACGACATACAACCTCGTGTCATCATAAGACAGGGATGTGCTCATCCACTTGCTGAGTATATATATGAGCACTACCTATATAATCTTGGTATTTGTTTAAAGTATACTTCTCAATTAGAGACAGTAGAGATAATGATATGTCAAGAGAAGACTCACCATTGGGAAGAATATGATAGTAATCTTCTCGTTTTTCTTTGGGGTCTATTGAGTCAACCAAGGATAATTCTGTGGCCATATGATATCTATCATAACCTAGACGCGTGGCCTCCCATGTACGAAGGTTTCCTTGAGCACTTCCCAAAGATTCTAATTTCTAAAACAGTTTTTGACTATACCTTTATGTAAGGTGTTATTGTGAGGTGATGTCCACGGTTGGAACATGAGTCACATTTGGTATATATTTGTATCCAAACTCACAGCATATGTGTTGTTGTATTTTGCACGACAATTGTTGTAATAAAGTTGTAGTTGTTTTCTGTACCATGTATTTGACGACTCAGAATGGGTTGGATGGAATGGACCTATTTTGGGGTTGTCACAGCGGCTCTGTAGGTGGTCCGTATCCTTTTCCCTGACATGAGATTCTGCCCCGTCCCAAACAGTGAAGCGCTTGATCGTTTGATGGTTGATGACAGTCATGGGCGGCGAAGCTATCTCATCTGGACCCCACTGTACCCTGGCCTGCTTGCACAAAAGCGTGATCACGGATGGATGGGGAAGTTCCGCAACGACTGTACTCTTGATAGCCTTGATGATCGGGTCGTGGATGAGAACTTTGATATCCACATTCAACCCCGTGACAATGGCGAAAAGTAGAATCGTCCTTTCTTTAGTCACATTGCTTAGGTGACGAGTCGGGAGCATGGTGGCATAAATGAAACTGTACCATGCCTTTCCATAGCGACTGAGCGCAGCAGTCGGGAAACTAGTCTTTTCACCGGTATAAACATTTTTCTTCCAGTTCGTCTCGGGTTTGCAGAACCTTCGGATGACATCCTCCTGGTCATTACAACGGAATCCTAGCTCCATATAATCATTTCTCACGTACTTTGGTGCCCTGAATAGCGCATTGATGGATATACTGTTAAATGCTACGAACCTTCCCCTGACTTGAACCACAGCAGGACCCTCAGGACTGACATTGGCATAAAATTCCCGAACCACCGGGGCAACAGCTGATACATGCGGTTAGGTGAAGTTAAGCCACTTTCGCTTGATGATCATATTCACGAGTTCCCCATCTTTTCGATCCGACCGCAACCCCCGCTCAGGAATCAAATTGCACTTATCGAAAGAGTCTCTGTACCGCTTGAAAGTTTCCTCACTGACAAACTTGGCAGGGTCCCAAGCCTGTGGTGGAGCCGCGGAAGATGAAGAAGAACCACCGATGCTAAGTCGTTGCCTTTTGGGTGCCATGATGTAATTTGTTGATGAGGTTCCCACAAACAGCCCTTAACAGTGCCAATAATCTAAAGAGATGACCCCTGAAGCAATGCAAAACAAACCCCCAATACAAATCCAGCAAAAACAGGAGAAAACAGTTCGATTACTCTTTGAGGCAAATAAGCAAACACCTTGTGTGCGTTTTCCAAACTATAATTGGACAGCCCTTTGCTTGTTGTTACTCTAACAAGATTTCCAGCAGTGGAAATCACTCCAAATCACACAAGAAGAAGAACACAGAAAAATAATTAAACCAACAAAATCTCTGATAGAATGAAACCCCTCAAAAATACCTTAAGAATTAAACCCCTGCACTTGAGTGGGAATGCCTTTGACAAACAATCGATGCTATGGTCTGATTTTGTAGGTTGAGAAGAGACACGATCGATGGTTGCTTGGATTTGTTGGGAGTGATATGGCTGATGGGTCGTATTCTTTTAGGTTGCCAAGAGAGAGAGAGAGAGCTGAGATTGTTGAGAGAAATGGGAGAAATGAGGAGTCTTAGCCGAACAGCCTGCTTATAACTATAATTGGAATTCAAAAACTCGCTATCAGCACCGCGGCGCTGATGTTTGTTCATTACTCTGCGCTGCGGCGCGAGTTAACAGTAGCCGGGTACTTCTTGTGGCGCCGTGGCGCGAATGTCTGTTCATTACTCGGCGCTGCGGCTCGAGTTAGCAGTAGTCGGGTGCTTCTTGTGGCGCCGCGGCGCGAAAGACAGTGTAGGAGCCGGCGCCGCGGCGCGAGTGCTGACCTCTGAGTTTTTTCATCTGTTATCTGCACATACCGAAACAAGTACAACAACTATACTACATAAGCAAATATACACTGTTAAAAACACAGTAAACACTATTATAATATACAGATTATCATACAAAACATGTTGATCATAAATGAGAGATACAAAACATAAAATCTATCAGCTAAGTTATATAATAAAATGAACAGTCACTAAGTAAACTAGAAATGAGTGAAAAAATATATAAAATTTATACAGAGATGGGGGTGCCTCCCCACCAAGCGCTTGTTTTATAGTCGTCGACTTGACTATCATCCCGACTTAGATCGGGTCTCCAAGTCTAATGGAGGTATTTTGACGGTCAAGCTCGCCGCCCCAGTAGTGCTTTACACGTTGCCCATTCACCTTGAATGTTGAGTCAGAATTTGGGTCCCTAAGCTCTATTGCTCCATGCGGATAAACCTTGGCAATAGTGAAAGGGCCCGACCATCGGGACTTTAGCTTCCCAGGAAACAACTTTAGCCTGGAATTAAACAAAAGAACTTGCTGGCTCGGTTCAAAATGCCTCCCAAGGATCTTCTTTTCATGCCATTTCTTGGTCCTTTCCTTGTACAACTTGGTGTTTTCATACGCCTGCAGACGAAACTCATCTGCTTTATTCAGTTATAACAGCCGCTTTTCGCCGGCTGCCTCAAGATCAAAGTTAAGCTTTTGAATCGCCCAATAAGCGTTGTGCTCCAGTTCGACCGAGAGATGACATACTTTACCATAAACTAGCCTATATGGAGACATTCTGATGGGCGTTTTATAAGCTGTGCGGTAGGCCCATAATGCATCATCCAGCTTCTTCGATCAATCCTTATGGGTTGGGTTAACAATCTTTTCCAAGATTCGCTTCACCTCTCGGTTCAAAATTTTAGCTTGGCCGCTGGTCTGAGGGTGGTAAGCAGTGGCTATTTTATGAGTTACCCCATACCTGGCTAGAAGGGCTTCAAAATACTTATTGCAGAAGTGCGACCCTTCATCGCTAATTATGGCCCGAGGTGTGCCAAAACGGGTGAAAATGTTCTTCTTTAGGAACTGAAGCACCACCTTAGCATCATTAGTCGGCAAGGCCACTCCTTCCACCCACTTTGAGACATAATCCACTGCCACTAGGATGTAAAGATTGTTGAAGGAGGACAGAAATGATCCCATGAAGTCGATGCCCCAAACATCAAATAGCTCCACTTCCAGGATATTTTGCATGGGTAATTCATGCCGTCTTGATATGGTGCCCACCCTTTGACATCTGTCGCAGTTCATTACATAAGTATGGGCATCCTTGAAGAGGGTGGGCCAGTAAAATCCCGACTGAAGCACCTTAGCAGCAGTTCGTTGGCCTTCGAAATGACCGCCATAGTTAGAAGAATGGCAATGATGTATCACACCTTCAACTTCCTCTTCAGGCAAACATCTACGCAGAATTTGATCAGAACACTGCTTGAACAGGAAGGGCTCATCCCAAAGATATTGCTTGGCATCGTTGAGGAATTTCTTCCTTTATTGATAACTCAGATTATTGGGAAGAACTTTACAAGCAACATAATTGGCAAAATCCGCATACCACGGAACCTTGCTATGGACTACAAAAAGTTGCTCGTCCGGGAAAAAGTCATTTATGGCTTTTTTAGCGTCTTTCGAAGGCATGGTGTTTTCCAATCTTGACAAGTGATCGGCAACCTAATTTTATGTCCCTTTCTTATCTCGAATTTCTAAATCAAACTCTTGAAGAAGCAGAACCCACCTTATCAATCTCGGCTTAACATCCTTCTTTTCTATCAAATACTTGATGGCCGAGTGATCAGTGTATACAATCACCTTCGTTCCAATGAGGTAGGAACGGAACTTGTCAAAAGCACAAACCACTGCCAGCAACTCCTTCTCAGTAGTGGTGTAATTTAACTGAGCATCAGTCAATGTCTTGCTGGCATAATAAATGGTGTGAAAGACCTTCTCCCTTCTCTGGCCCAACACTGCCCCTATAGCAAAGTCACTGGCGTCGCACATTAGCTCAAAAGGGTAGGCCCAGTCTGGAGCTACCACACTAGGTGCCGAGACAAGCCTTTTCTTTAATAACTCAAAAGCGCTTAGGCAGGCGGCATCAAACTGAAAAGGCTGATCCTTTTCCAGAAAAGTACACAATGGTTTGGTGATGCACGAGAAGTCCTGAATAAACCTTCTGTAGAATCCGGCGTGCCCGAGGAAACTCCTTACCCCTTTTACTGAGGTGGGCGGTGGAAGGTTATTAATCACATCTATCTTTGCCTTATCAACCTCAATTCCACTGACTGAAACCCGATGACCCAAAATAATGCCCTCTTTAACCATGAAGTGACACTTCTCCCAATTTAGCACCAGGTTGGTTTCGACACATCGGTGGAGAACGGTAGTTAAATTTTGTAAGCAGTTGTCAAATGAGCTCCCAAAAACTGAGAAGTCATCCATGAAGACCTCCAAGGTCTTTTCAACCATGTCAGAGAAGATTGACATCACACACCGCTGGAATGTTGCGCGAGCATTACATAGCCCGAAAGACATTTTTTGGAAAGCAAAGGTTCCATAAGGACATGTGAATGTCGTCTTCTCCTGATCTGTAGGAGCAATGGAAATCTGATTGTACCCCGAGTACCCATCAAGTAAACAATAGTATTCGTGCCCTGCCAACCGGTCAAGCATCTGATCGATGAATGGAAGGGGAAAATGATCCTTACACGTTGATTTGTTCAATTTCTTGTAATCCATGCACACTCTCCACCCGGTCACTATCCTTGTGGGAATCAGTTCATTGTTCCCATTCGACACAACTGTCATCCCTTCTTTCTTGGGCACACACTGGATTGGACAAACCCAAGGGCTATCGGAGATGGGGTAGATAATGCTCGCATCGAGCAACTTTATGATCTCTTTCCGGACGACCTCTTTCATAATGGGATTTAGCCGCCTCTGATGCTCTATAGATGGCTTCGAGCCTTCCTCCAATAATATTTTGTGCATGCATAGAGTCGGGTTGATCCCTTTTATATCAAAAATAGACCATCCCTGGGCAGCTTTATATTTCTTGAGCACAAGCAGCAACTTTTCTTCCTGACATTTTGTTAGAGAAGCAGAAATTATCACAGGTAAAGAAGATGAATTCCCTAAATAAGCATACCTTAGGTGATTCGACAAAGGTTTAAGCTCAAGGACAGGAGGCTTGACTACCGACGGCTGAGCCTTGGAAGTGGATGCCTCATTATCATTCAAAAACTCACACTGTCGATGAAATTTCTTTGATCTTTGGGTCTCATCAAGCCATTTGGCACATTCCACCTGTGTGGGCTCATCCATAGTGCTGGCCCCAGTCAAAATGGCTGCCAAAGGGTCCTAATGCAAGTTTCTGAGAATACCTAGTTAACTGAATTATCAATGGTATTAATCTGGAAGCAATCCTCAGGGGTATTAGGATACTTCATTGATCTGAAAACATTAAACGTCACTTCTTGATCCTGTACCCTCATTGTTAACTCCCCTTTCTGAACATCGATCAAGGTCCTCCCAGTTGCTGAGAATAGCCTGCCCAATATTATCGGGACCTCCCTATCCTCTTCAAAATCAAGAACTATGAAATCCGCCGGAAATATGAACTTGTCCACCTTCACTAACACATCCTCCACAATTCCCTTGGGGTATGTCAGAGATCTGTCGGCCAATTGAAGGGTGACACTTGTCGGCTTGGCTTCATTTAGGCCCATCTATTTATAAATGGAGAGGGGCATCAAGTTGATGCTAGCCCCTAAATCACATAGAGCCTTCCCAATAAACTGGTCCCCAATGGTGCACGGGATTGTAAAACTTCCCGGATCTTTTAGCTTCGGCGGAAGCTTGTTTTGAAGGATGGCACTACACTCTTCTGTCAGTGCCACCGTCTCATAGTCCCCCATTTTTCATTTCTTGGATAGAATGTCCTTCATGAACTTGACGTAACTGGGCATTCCCTCCAATGCCTCTACAAATGGGATGTTTATGTGCAGTCTTTTGAACACCTCCAAGAATTTGGAAAACTGCTTATCCAGTTTCTGTTTCTGTAAACGCTGGTGGAAAGGAAACTGAGGGAGAGGTTTATTTACCATTATCACGGGGGGAGGTGGTGTTGCAGGGCTATCTTGTGTGCTTCCTTCATCCACTAATGTCTCAATATTTTCATCCACTGGAGGATCCTTTTTAGTTAATAATTCTTCCACATGAGCACTCTCTCCGCTTTGGTCCTTAGTAGTTCTCCAACTTCTAAGAGTCACTGCTTTACACTGTTCCTTGCCTTCCCGTTTCGGGTTGACATCAGTGTCACTAGGCAAGGTGCCTTGTGGACGACTGTTTAAAGCATTCGCCAATTGTCCCATCTGTACCTCAAGATTTCGAATAGAAGCCTCTTGATTGTTACTTCGAGTTTCATTCTGGGCTATGTACCTTGACAGGAGATCTTCTAAACTTGGCTTCCTCTCCTGTTGAGGAGGTTGTTGGTGGAATTGATTTTGAGTGTTCTGATGCTGTGGGGTGAACTGATTCTGAGATGGAAACCTAGGGGGGTTAGCATAATTCGGCCTGGTAGATAAAGGTTGTGGCTGGTTGGCACTGTTGTTGTTGTTGCTCCATGAGAAGTTTGGATGATTTCTTAACCCCGGGTGGTAATGAGTGGGAAGGTTAGTGTTTTGTTGCCGCCCGTAGTTGGAAACAAATTGAACTGACTCAGGGCATATCGCACACAGATCCGTAGGGTGGCTCCCTTGGCATAACTCACATTGAACTATGACACTCTGCACGTTCTGAACCGCTAAAGGTTCCTGGTTATCTAACCTTCTCGTTAGTGCTTCTACCTGAGCCGCTAACGCTGTGACAGAGTCAACTTCATAAACCCCCGCTGGTCTTCTCGGGGCTTGTTTATCATTTGGCCATTGGTAATTATTGGCCGCCATGGTCTCCACCAGCTCATATCCTGCTGTGTGATGTTTATCCATGAAGGCCCTTCCAGATGCGGCATCAATACTCGAACGAGTTGATCCTGACAACCCATTGTAAAAAGTTTGGATGGGTAACCATTCGGGCAATCCATGGTGCGGGCATTTCCTTAGAAGATCCTTAAACCGCTCCCACGAGTTGTATAAGGATTCAGATTCGAACTGAATGAAGGATGTGATCTCATGCCTGAGCCTGGCTGTTTTAGCTGGCGAAAAAAACTTCGCCACAATTTTTTGTGCCATGTCAGTCCATGTGGTAATGGAGCCTGACGGTAATGAATGTAGCCAGCTCTTGGCTTTGTCCCTCAAGGTAAAAGGAAACAACCGGAGTCTGATGGCATCATCAGATACTCTGTTGCATTTAAATGTGTCACAGATCTCCAGAAAATTGATTAAGTGATCATTAGGATCATCATTCGGTTGTCCCCTAAACTGAATATTGGTGCACATTTGAATGGTTCCCGACTTGATCTCAAAATTATTCGCTTGGATGGCGGGCCTAAGAATGCTCGCCTGGAGCTCGTCTGTAATAGGCATAGCATGGTCCCTCAAGGACTTTTGAAGTGGTTCAGCCATAATGATAGGAGCAGGTATGTCCCCGGGTTTTTCTCTCCGCAGGCGTCTGAATGTTCTTTCAACCTCGGGATCGAGAGGAATTATATTTCATCCCTTTCGAGGTGGCATAAACAATGAGGACTACCTGAAAAGAGAAATTGAACAGAAAATTCAGTTTAAAGTAAGATCGTAATGACTTAGTTTTAATAATGTAAAACAATTAATTCTAAGTCCCTGGCAGCGGTGCCAAAAACTTGTTGGAGATTTCGCAACCGCAAAACACGCGCAAGTATACGCGGTCTTAACAAGTAATATAAGAAAGTAGAGTGTCGAACCCACGAGGACAAAGATTTAACAGAAACAAATACTAAGGTAAAGTCGTTACTAAACTTATCTAAACGATTGAAAGTAAAGGTTGGTTAAGCTATTTTAATAAGATAACTAACTAAGAGACGTTGGTTGTGCTAGGAAGGTAAGATAGGATTACAACTCCCCTAATGCTTCGCCTAATCTTCTAACTCTCCACAATACAAACGAATCAAGGAATGGTCGACCTAGAACAATAATAGGCATAAACTTCTGTCGAAGGTCAAATGCACATCACTAACAAGCTAGAACACCATATGTTTATGGGTGGAACTAACTGGGTCGAGGTCATTAAGCACATTCACAAGGTCGCACAAGGCAAATAAGGATATGTCTATCATATTGGCACATTAAGCCCTACATTCAAATGTCAAGGTCATAACAGGTGTTGCTGCATTTAAAGACAAACAGTAATATCCATTTATCAATTTCCATTACTATCAGTACCAATTTCTTTATCAAGAAATCAGAAAATAAAAGCAAAAATACAACAACCCATTTCAAAATGCTTCATTATATAAAACAAGAGAGAAATTCGGTTAAGCTATTCGAAGGTTACATTGCAATCCTAAAAATGGAGTTAGTTCATAACTATGGGACTAACACAAATTTCTACTGCACTATCCATTATCAGACAAATACAATAAATAGAATATTTGAAATAAGAAAAACCCCTGTAGAAAGAAGTTATCTTCTGCCAAATATTCTCTTCACGCACACAGTCGAAAAATGTGGAGAGCAATTGATCTTTCCTCCTTCAAGCTTCTTCCTTCCTTCCTTCCTCTATTTTCTGGTATCTCCCCTCTATATCTAAGTTGCCGCCCTTCTTATCACCTGCTTTTTTTCCTTTTTGCTAGGTCAAACAAAGTCCTTGTCTGCCTGGAAACCGGAGGTGGCGCCGCGGCGCGGGACACCAAGTATTGAGTGGCGCTACGGCGCCACATTAAGAACTGGGACACGGAGCTCGCACTGCAGCGCGAGCCAAAGGAGGATGTATGGCGCCGCGGCGCGGATTACGTCAGCATAGGCCAGGCCATGGCGCTGCGGCGTGACCATTGAGTCTGCAGATGGCGCCGCAGCACGAACAAGAGCAAAATGACTGTTTTTCCCCTTTAAAGCTGCAAAAACACTGTGAAGCTCTGCAATGCACGATTAAACCCAATAACACTATATTTATATAAAACTACATAAAAACTACGAATTCAGGCAAGTATTTAAGTCATAAAGTATCCGATTCGCGGGTTTAACTCCCACTCATTATATTCCCTGACAAAAAGAATATTCTCCGACCAAACGAATATTTTATAACAACTTGCTTACTTTACAAAATTTCATATATCACCCTTAACTTTAACCTTTTATCAATTTAAACATTTACTAAATAAAGTAATAATTATAAGAAAATTGAATACTTTCATTTCATAAAATTCGGGGTCTTACAAGGTACCTCAAGGGCTTTGGTATCCTAAGGAGTCCTCTTTTGAACTGACAGGATATACAGATGCTGATTTTACAGGCTACAAAATAGATAGAAAAAGTACTAGTGGTACCTGTCAGCTACTGGGGAACAGGCTTGTGTCCTGGTTTAGCAAGAAGCAAAACTCAGTATCTACATCAACAGCGGAAGCTGAATACATTGCTGCTGGCAGCTGTTGTGCTCAAATCTTATGGATGAAAAATCAGTTAGCAAATTATGGGCTTGATTTCAAATCTATACCTGTTCATTGTGATAACATAAGTGCCATAGCAATAACACATAATCATGTCATGCATTCTAGGACTAAGCATATAGAAATAAGATATCATTTTATTAGGAATCATGTTCAAAATGGAACCATATCTCTACAATACATCTCTACTGAAAAGCAACTTACTGATGTCTTTACAAAGCCTCTAGATGAATCCAGATTTAATAAATTAATAAGTGAGCTAGGCATGCTAAATCTACAACCATAAAATCTATGCTCTAGTTTGTGCTAACCATGCAGATATAAAGGCTATGTTCAAAATCGTAGACATGACCAAAGAAAGTCCACGATCGTAGAGTTGCAGTGACATGAAAGACCACGGTCGTGGAGTTTCCTCAACATAACAAAGAGGCATCCTGTGATGACAAAAAGTTCCAACAAATCCAAGCAATTTCTCCGTCAAGCGCCTCAGGGACAAACCTAATCCTTAGTTCATTCTAAGAGGTTGGCCCTTCCTGAGCTACCTTAACACGGAAGAAATGCTAAGTCAAAAGTTCATCACAAGGACCATAGCAGATGATGTTCATAGAGCAAATTTAGCAGTAGACTAAATGATCACAATGACAACCTCAACGACCGTAGTGCTATCTCGACGATTATAGTTCTCCCAAAGAATACACTAGCTCTGGAGGAGCTAAGGGCAAATCAGTATTTTCCACACAAGCTAAAATCGTGGAGCCAAGTAAAACTTGACACATGCCCCACTAAGCAAATCGAGAGGAGGGAAGTTACAAGTACAGTCTAAAAATATCTTTTTGAAATTAGAAGTTCAAAAAGCTTTTTCCTCTCTCTCTCTCTCTCTACCAGCAGAACCCTAGCCTTCAGAAATGCTCAACCAACCTCAGTGCAAAGAAATTAATGGCTGCTTCAAGTGTTATCACTAGGTACCGACTCTGTTTTGACAAGTTCAAGACAGCTAACCCCAAATTTCACAAAATTTTGTCTCTGGTAAAGAAAGCTGGTCTTGAAGAAGCTCTGGGCACCAACACATGGATCTACCCAAAGCTAATAAAAGAGTTTTACAGCAATGAAGGTTTGAAAACGACACCATCACCACAAGAGTCAGGGGAGTGCAAGTTAAACTCAAAGCAAAAGACATAAACCTAGCCCTAGGTTTTAAATTAAAGGGACTTTTATCGATAGAGGTAATCGACTTCCATGAAGGACTGAAGAAGATGCATCACAAAAAAAATGAGACCGTCAAGGGGTACAAGAAGGAGTTTCCCCAAAAGTATTAGTTCTTTGCTGACATTATTGGAAAATGCATATGTTGCAAAAGCTCTGGCCATGACTCCGTGAATGAAGTACAACTGAAGCTTATGACAGTAATATGCTATGGGATCCAACTCAACTTTGGGACCCTACTCATTTATTGGACTGGGAAGTGGATTCTCAATACGAAGAAATCAAAGAGCTCTGGAAAGATGCTCTACGGGCGATTCATAAGCATCATCCTACAGTCAACACTGGGTGACAAAATTGGGGATAATGAAGGAGAATACATTAATCCCTAACAGAAGGATGACCCAGCAGCTGTTTGAAAACTGAAAATGAAATCCAACTAAAAATGTCAAGATGATGTCTGAATCCAGTGGAAGAACTAGTGATGCAAAGGATTCTGGAATACCAGGAAACATGTCAGTTGTAAAGGAAACTGAAGAAGAAGAAGAAGAAGAAATCAACAAGGAAGAACCCATTGCTTTAATCAGAAAAAGCAAGGATAAGAGAAAAATGAAGGCTCTAATAGCAGAGGAACCTTAAGGCTCAACTACTGAGGCACCTCAAGAAAGTTCAGTCACTGAAACTCTGAAGAAATTGAGAAGGAAAGAACAGCAGTCTAAGGAAGAAGAAGACAGAGCTACCATCTCTCAACCGCTCAAGAAAGGAAAGCGGAGTCACAAGTCAAAGAAGCCCTCTTTCTCTTCGAACGTAGAGTCTCTACTAATCGTAGAATCCAGACTTGACACCACTCAGGAAGAAGATGTTACAACAGTTTCTCAGCCTAATCAATCTTTCAGAGCTAAAGCTGAAGAAAGTACTGAGGCTGTAGCTTAGCCTAAAAGGTCAAAGAGAAAATTGGTCAAGAAGTACATCCTTATCAATAAAAGAGTATTAAAAGAAGAAGACAAAAGGATAGCTGCTGACAAAGGGCTACCCGAAGCTAATAAGGAGAATACAACTCAAGTTGAGGGGGAGTTTCCTGAAGTTCTTTCACTAGAGAATGCTCCAGCCGAGGGGGAGCCGTTTGAAATTCAAATAGATGATCAAGTTGAGGGGGAGCCTCACGAAGTCCCATTGTCACTAAAGACTACAATTGAGGAAAAATTGCCAAGAGATCATCATGAATCTTCCACAGTCCCTTAAGAGAATCTAGCTTTAGGAACTATAGAAATGGAAAGGATTGAAGCTCTAGAGGATGAGAGAGCAGAAGAACAAAGAAGTCAAATGGAGATAATTGATGTGGTGGAAATTTTAAATGAAGACAGAGAAGAAGAAGAGAATGACGAAGTTGAGATCATTGATGTGGGCTGTGATAAACATAGGAGAGCCAACTACAATCAACTGTTCTCCTATCTACCTATGATGCCATTTCACAGGGCACAAATCCTCAACTCCTGGGATCACATGTTCTGGACCTTCAAAGCCTATCCAACAATCTCGGTGCTAGCTCATGGATTCGCAGGCAAACTCAACTTTGCCCGAAAGCTGATCACCAACAGCATCTCTTCAAAAAATGGGTATGAGGTACAAACTATTCCCATCTCTTTTAAGGTAAATTACTGTCCACCATCATTTTTCAACCAATTCTATGAATTACTAAGATTGTTGGAAGTGATACTTCATCCACTCAATCAATTTCCAGTTACAAAATCCCAACATTCTGTAACTAATGTACCCAACTTTGTGTTGATCCAATCTCCTATCATCTCTCACTCTACAATTATTGATCCATATCCAATTATAGAGTCACCTGCTCACCCTCCTGAAGTTCAATCACATACACCAGCCACTCCAACAGATATCATTTCCTCATCAACAAATGAGTATTTAGATCTTGATCTTGCTCTCTACAACATGCAAGATCAATACACAATAGCATCTCCTCCAAATAATCTGCAACTCCTTGAGCTTATATCTGATCTTCCTACCAAAACGGAGTTGTCAGAAGCAACTAAGAAGGTGACCAAGGACAATATAAGAAGATCTTGAAGTTAACTCAGAACTTGTTCATATGAGGCTGACTCATTTGATCGAGGCTGCCAATACTCTCCCAAGTAATCTCAGTTCTGAGCTGACAAAGAAGCTTAGGGAGATCATAAAAGAGATGATTCAGAGTATCAATGAAAGGGACCAAATCCACTTTCTAGTTGCCAAGAAACACAGGGATGATGTTCTTATTTTACAGAATACTCAGGAATCCCAAAATAAACTTCTGATGGAAAATCTCAGGAGTCTAAAAACCCAAATGAAAGAATTCCAAGCATTCTCCATGGGTCAAATGCAACAAACAAAAAATGTCTTGGCCATTCAACAAAAGAAAGAAGCTCGTATTGACTCTATGATCTAGGAAGATCGTGCAGACATTGTTCAATCCAAGACTCAACTCCACGAGCTCGTACAAGGCATGACTTGACTATTTGAAGATATTCAAACCCTTGATGCTGACATAAAGGGGGAAACTAAAGGGGAAGGAGACAAAGGGGAAGGAGACAAAGGAGGCAAAGGCAAAATTGTTTAATTCTCAAGAAGTTCTTCTGCAAGCCCTCCTGCAAGACAGTCTCATCACCAGACTCCATGACCTGAACAACAGCAAATTTTCATGGCACAACCACTAAGTAGTCAAAGGTTCACTCCCAGCTCATAAGAAGTGACCACCACTGGTCTAAGAATGCCAATTGGAGATCCTGCATTCATGAATAGACACGATCATTCGCAAAGGCTAAGTCAAAGCAAGATGGAAGATATAACATGGAGAGACAAAGTCAGTAGGAGAAGAAGAGCTCAAGAGTATGCAAATCCTCCAAGGAGCAAAAGGCAGAAGAAATAGAGATAAGTTGAAACTCATTTCTCATTGATGTAACTAAGCTTAATTGTAATATATGTCCTTACAAACATCAATAAATTCATGCTTATTCTCTAGAGGTTTCAGCAGCTCACTGAAACACTAAGTCATATTTAGTTTCTTGCAACTACATCTAGAGATTAATAATCATGATAGAAATCTCCTTGGTTATGTCAACATCAAATAGGGGGAGATTGTTGGGAGATTGCATATTTAAGATTTGATGTTTTCATAATTTTATGTAAAGTCCTTAAAAGAATACATGTACAAGGACTTAGTGATTGATAAAACTTGTTAGGTTGATCTGGTCTTCAACGTTTATCATTCTGTAAATAAATGTATAGAAGAAAATATCAAAGTTGTTAGGTTGATCTATGTCTTGAAGTGTAATAGATAGGATTCAACAGAATTGTAGCCTATTAAGTTAATCAAGAAGATTGCAGAAACTAAGGTAGAAGTCGTAGAGCATCGAGGATCATAGTGTGCCTGCTTTGAAGGACCTCTCTGAAGTCGTAGAGTGGTCGAAATGCCTGTAGAGCCAACTCAGAATTCGTAGCGTGATCGCGGAAGCATAGAGTCTGCAAGTCAAGCAAGTAAAGATCGTAGTGTACTAGCACTTAAGAGAAATCTTAGTGTTCTCATCTTTTAGCACCACATCAAGTACCAAGGTAGAAAGGCACCACGATCATGATTGTAGTATATCATGTATCTGCATCAGAAGCATCGAGCCTTGTCCATTTGTTTAATAATAAAAGTCAACAAATGTGGAATGAATTATAGACGTTGAGAGTATCACGAATCTCCATGACACAACAGTCACCCTTAGTATATAACAAAGAAGCGTATTGAAAAAGCTAAGGAAAGTACAATGGGTCAGCAAAAAATACCTTTTTAGGTGTTAGGTGAGATAGCAGTCTGCTGTGTCAGTGGGCCAGACTGCTAATCAGAAGTTATGCAGAAAGTCTCCATCAAAGCTCAGAAATGTCAAATGCATTTAATGCTTCAACGGATGCCTTCAACGGATACATTTCAAAGACATCATTTATACAAAACATTAGCAGATGAAAGGATCAAGCAAGCACTGAACAAAAACCTGAAGAACACTCAACGATCAACTCTACGATCTGAAAAGGAAAGCTTGCTCAGCTACTCAGTTCTTTCGAACACAAGCTTAACGGCAACTGAGTAGCACCATTCAAGAACTCAACTATTATCAAGTGAAGTAAGAAGTTCCAAGTTAGAAGGACTTGAAGAGTTCTAAGTGAACTGAGAAGTACCAAGTCTGCTGGACTTGAAGAGTTCAAAAGTGAACTAAGTAGTTCCAAGACTGCTGGTCTTAAAGGAATCTGTTAGATTCAGAAGTTGTAAAGATATCCTTAGTGGATTTCCTACGCAAGGAGTAGAAGAGTAGATTAGGAACTTTAAGTGCTCTGAACCACTTAAAATCACTGTATCTCTTATATTCTTACCATAACTGCTATAACTGTCATAACTGCTTTACTCCTATCAATTCACTATATCTTGAAGGGAAAACAAACTAATCTTAATTCCACTGTGTTTAAATTATTATCAATACTAACAAATATTTTGAAAGAAAGAATTTTTAAAATATCTATTCAACCCCCCTTCTAGATAACTATTGTGCCTCTAGGAACTAACAAATTTGAATGAGTCTCTCTCCCTACAAATTGAGTTGGGCCAACAAGAACTTAAGATTGAGGTTGGTAACTCATCTTACCTGATGGAGCAACTTATGTCCAATATGGAGCAGCTTTCCCAAGTGATTAATGACAAAAAGGGGGAGAAAAAGAGACACAGAAAGAGGCACTCAAGGAAAAGTAAGGAGAACAGGAGAAAAGAAGAAAAGAAAGCCAAGAGAAAGGTAAGGGAACAAAAGAAGAAGAAAGCAGCAGTAGTAGCAGAATCATCATCTGAGGGGGAGTCAAAGGATGATGATCCCATGAATGCAGAGTTTGAGGGGGAGCCTGAAGAAGAGCATGAATTTGAGAAGGAGCCTGAGGGGGAGCAGGAACAAGGAGATCAAAAAGAAATGAAATCACCATCCCTGTGGGAGAAGGAGCAAAAAGATGAGCAGATGAGTAGCTGATCAACAAACGTCCTGGAGACATATATGGAGCCAAAAGGTATATCTCTATCTGGTTAGGTATGTTCTGGATCCAGTATGTAGAATGTCATAGTTTATGCAAATTCATATTATCATCAATGAAATTCATGATTATCTATTTTAGAAATATAACTGCTCACTGTATATAAGAGTCATTCATATCATGCATATGCACTAATTATTTTTGTCATAATCAAATAGGGGGAGATTGTCAGGAATAAGCATGTAAATGATATTCCTATTTTTATATGATTTGATTATGATATAAATGAATGAATATGTAAGTATGCTTGCATTAAGAAAAACTGTAAAGTCATTTGATAGATAATAGAAATATATGTACAAGGATTTATAAAGAATTGATCAAAAATGTTAGGTTAATCCTACATAAGCAAAACTGCTTTGTAAAGTCCTTAAGAAGAAATGATGTACAAGGACTATAAATATAGAAAGATCAAACTTGTTAGGTTGATCTTATCATGTAATAGATCGGCATGTCTGATCATTGAGCACTGTACTAGAAATTAAAGTCTACTAGGAGAGTCAAGGAAAGCTCGAGAACTATCAAGGCGGAATCGTAGTCTATAAGATAGTAGATCTTAGAGTTTGTAGACTGCCAGGAGAGACGATGAAGGATCGTAGTGTGTTAAGAAATACATCTATAAAGTCGTAGTCTGTTGAGGAAGTTATGTTCAGAATCGTAAAGACAGCCTGTCTAAGAGCCAACCGAGCATCTGCCAAAGCCAAGTCAAGAATTTTAGACCACACTCAGAGTCGTAGAGTCTACTTTTCAAATAAGAGGCATAGATCATAGTCTAGCCAGATCAGATGATGACAACAAGCTTAAAGGCAGAAATCGTAGAGTGTCAAGATCTGATCTCGGAGTCGTAGTGTCTCCAGAACCTAAGCAAAATCATAGAGTGCAGAACTTAGACTTCAACAGAAGTGTTCACAACGCCAAGGTAGAATCGTAGAGTAAACATGATTCTCAATAAATGAGAACTCACAGAATATCCAAAGGATGAAGCCTCTGGTCAGAGCTGCTAAGTTACACTTCACCTAATGGAAACCAGAGAGCACTCAACGAATGGCTTGCAAGCTAACAGAAGATCTAAGCACCAACTCAATCAGCATCCAGATTGAGTTGTAAAGCTATTCATGATGAAGTCTTCCACAAGTTGATCAAAAGAAGAGTTTAGTAAAAGTGACTAACTAAGGAAAAGTCAGCAAGTGTAGTAGCTGTCAAAAGAACAGAAGACAACAATCTTGGGGTCAACCAGGATCATAGTGTTTGCCAAGTAAAGAAGGAACTGATATAGTTTACACAGAGATACTGGCCAACTTCTGAAGAACAAGCCTAAAGTGATTAACCACGGGTCAGTCTATTGATGATAAGTGAACGGGAGATCACAAGGAGAAAGCGAGCTGGGCATGCCACAAATCTGAGGTGTCTTACTATTCAGAAGAGACCAGAACAAGGAGTCAAGCTATCAGTTCTTGAGATCAGTCAAAGGCAAACAGAACTGTTGAAGCACTGCATAAATGAAGAAAGAGGTGTTCTACATTAAAGATCCAATGAACACTCTTCAGGATCGTAATGTTGTCTCAACCAGTCAATGAGCAATATTCAACAAGACACACTACGATTAGGACCAAGAACATATGCATCAGAATCATAGAGTTCGATCATCTGAAGGTTGAAGCATTGGCTATGGTTCAATCTAAAGACTGATATTTGAACATTACTAGTTGAAAGCATCGATGCAAAAGGACAACTTCTGATGTTCTAATCGAGAAGTCAGAAAGAATAAATAAAGATGACTACCTGCCTGACACAAAAAAATGATAACTCTAAGGCAGTAGGTAAGGTAGCAGACTGCTGTGTCAGTAAATTTATAAAGGAGTTATCACGTCACATCAAGCAGTCTACACAAAATAACTCGAGATCTACGAAGCAATTCAAATAGCTTTCAATGGCTATATTCCAACGGGAAGATTGGGAAGGAGTATATATTAGCCAGAGCTTCAATGATCAAAGTGTTGCAGAGTTGAAGGATCGTAGAGTTGTTGGAATGCTATACTGTTGACTTTACGAGTTCCACCAGAGCTAAACAGAACAAGTCTTAATGACAGTGAGACTACAAAGGTGGAAGTGAAGCAGCTTTGAAGAAGGAACTAAACAGACAAAAGCTTGACTCAATAAGGATGAGAATGCCACTGAAGATGGCAACTAAGCTTAGAGCCGAAAAGGCCAAGAAGATAGGATTCAGAAAAGTGGCAGAGCACAAAGAAGATCTAGAGAGCCACTCTACAGATCACCATGAACCAAAAGCTGAAATAGAACAAATGCAGAACCATATCTGTAAACCATTCAAAAAGGGTTCAGGGAATGCTAAGTGTCAGACGAAGTCTATCAAAAGCTCAAACACTTAACAAACCTAAATGGTGATGGTGCACAGCTGACAACAGATGAAGATGAGTAGAACAGAATGAAGATTAGTTGCACCAAAGAAGAAGTGGTCTCGTCTCTACGCAGAATGCAAAGAGGACCATGCTAAGCTGCTAAGTATAAAAGATGTTCAAGCTTAAAGACATCTTAGCAGCATGGCACCAACAACAATAACTACACCAACAAAAAGCCAGGGCCTGAGGGGTCCTTGTCCGGAGGGACTAAATGAAGATCCAAGCCTGCTGGGCTTGAAGAGTTCCTAGGGCACTAGAGTAGTTCCAAGCCTGCTAGGCTTAAAGAGTTCTTAGTGAACTAAAGTTCCAAGGTTGCTGGCCTTGAAGGAATCTTAGTGATTCAGGGTGTTGCCCTTCCTTAGTGGAATTCCTGCTAGTTAAAGCAGAAGAGTGGATTTGGGGCTTGAGTCTCTGAACCACTTAAAATCCCTTGTGTCTTTTACATTATGTTATTTACATTATGTCATTTACTTTATGTACCTAACTGCTATAAATGCTATGTACGTATTAACTGCTTATAATTTAACTAACTCAACAAACAATGTATGTACGCTTATGAATATATCAATGAAGGGGATCTTTTACTTATTTCGCTGTGCTTAAAAAGATTCTTATGTCTATCATATGTTGATTCGTTAGCAACACAAACTAAAATATGAAAAGTATTTAAAAACAAAAAGGATCTATTTAACCCCCCTTCTAGATCTATTGTGTGCCTACTGGGAACTAACAGACTTACCTTTCAGATTGGCTTATAGAATTGATGCTCTTATTCTAGTAGAGATCGAGTCACCCACTCTTCAGGTTAGTCAGTATAAAGAATTATACAATGAAGAAGGGCTTCATCACAACTTAGATGTCTTAGAGGAGGTTCGTGAGTCTGCATTGATAAGGTAAGCCATTTATCAGTGCAGAGCTGATTGACAGTACAATTGAGGCATAATCTTAAGAGGTTCAAGGTCAGTGATCTAGTACTTCAGGAGGCCGAAACATTTACTCCCTTGAATAGAAGTAATCTTATGCCTAATTGGGAGTGTCCTTATAAAATTATTGAAGTGGCGAAGCCTGATACTTATCGTCTTTGGGCAATGGATGAGTTAAAATAAAAACTACTTAGTATGCTAGAAGACTTCAGAAGTATTATCAATAAGTTATGTTATTTGATTTTCGCAGCCTTGTAAACTTATTAATTTATCAATGAAAATTGGCAGTTCACTCTCACAAAAGATATTTTCAAGACATTTGTACATAAGGATTTGCTTATATGAGGAATATATAATATACAAATAGTGTTCATGTAAGGGGTGGGGGAGGCTCTTTGGCTTTCATCCTATTCATCAGAGGAGTAAAGAACCTTTAGATCGAGTCCGGCCGCCTGCATCCTTTCTTTCATCTAGACCTTAGCGTCATGATAACCTTTACCAAACTGATGAACAATATCTTTGGTCAGCTCAGGGCACTTCTTATATTAACAGATGATCTGATGGTGGAGGGCTTCCATTAGATGACCTTTACTTATGATTTGTTCGTAGTTATCTTCTAACT
This sequence comes from Panax notoginseng, assembly GCA_016801055.1. NCBI lineage: Eukaryota > Viridiplantae > Streptophyta > Magnoliopsida > Apiales > Araliaceae > Panax > Panax notoginseng. Next base: position 61,850,762 of record CM029019.1, on the reverse strand, counting down.
TTTTGTTGGCGTTCATAAGATTCACCATCTTGTTGTGCATGTCCTTCAATTGATCCTAGAGATTTTCCATAACCTTATGGAGAGAGTTGTTGTCTAGTTTTAATTCATCCCTTTCGGCCAAAAGATTTTTTTTCTATTTGTTAAGCTCGGATTACTGATTTCTTAAAGTATTCAGCTCTCGCATAAGCTCTTCGGCGTGAAACGTAGTGTTGGCGTGGCGACTCTGTTTGGTCTCCATATCGATCTTAGAAGATTCGACCTTAGCTTGAAGGCAATCGACTTCAACTTTGAGCAACTTATCCTTTGTAGAGATAGCGGTAAGATGACGAAGAGTCCGATTAAGGATGACTGAGGGCTAAGATAAAAAATGGTAGTCAGGAATATGAAGTTTACAATTAATTAAAGTAGGATTTGTGTGTTCTGACTTACCCGACCTGGTGCATTGCACATGCAAAAATGAGTTGTTAGGGGGTATGATCTTCGACTCTCTCTTCATCTCCGGGAAGGGCAAAGATCTTGTGTAGGGAGAAGGGATAGTTTTCGGGTACCTCAGGCCACAAGATTAATGTGGTGAGGGCATTAGTGGTAGAAGTTAGAGATGAGTTATGTGGGGGATTTTGTTAGGGTTCAGTGCAGGGTTTTTTGGAAGGAGGTTAGGTGGGAATTTTGTTTGTTTCTTTTCTTTTTTTGGGTTTAAGCGTGGGTTGTTTTGCTAGTTTGGTGTTAGCGAGTTCTTAGTTCGATTTAGTAGGGGCTGTTTGAGGAGGTTTATTCTTTGATCATAGTTGCTTTTTTTGACAGGGTTCTTCTTTCAATAGTTGTCAATTTTGTGGCATTTTTTTTGATTGATGGGGGAGTTGGCATCGAGACAACTATTATCAGTTGTACTAGAATGGGTGCTTTGGTTTTTAGGGAAAGTTAAGGAGAGGAGTTAGTGGGAGGTTTGGGAAGTTATTCAGTTTGGAGGGTAGTTTCTTGTGTTGGTTCGGAGGAGGGTTCAAGGATGGCTTAAAGTTTAAGGGTGTGTTCAATAGATGACATTGCATGAGATGGTTGATCGATTTCTGTGGTTATTTGCTTCTTGAAGAGGGAAACTGCGAAAACAAAGGTTTTAGTCTTGATTGAGGTTTGATAAAATTCAAATGAAAATGAGGGGTGCAGAACTTACGTTTGTGGCTGTATAACCATAACTGATTAGACAACAGGTCCATGACTAGTCTTCCCTTGGCACCTTGGTATATAAAGCTCTGAGTGTGTAGACTCGATTGAGAGAAATTTTCCAAACACAAAATTGGCCCTTGAGGAGTCGGCCCAACCTGGGATAAGATGGGTGTTAGGTCCACTGATTTAGAACCAGCTGGAGTGTCAGCCCTCGTTGCTTGAAGGGGTCTTCATCCAAGTTCGTTTGTTTGACTGTTTGTTCAACTGTTGGAAACTTGGCTCTTTGAATCAGCAAAGGGAGAATAGGGCAAAGAAAAAGTCCATACAGTGGGACACACCATAGCCGTGGCAGAAAGCAATGAAGCATATGATGTGGATGTATGCGTTCAACACTAGTTGTGAGAACATGATCCCCAAAAAATAGAGGAAAGCGGAAATGAATTCATGGAGGGAGACTTGAACCCCGCATTTCAATGCATAAAGTGGGACGATGGTCCATCTGTCAGGACGTTGATACATCCTCTCGTTGATCTATGGTGCACGGAGTTCGTACAAGCTCACGGTAAGATATTGTTGGCGTATTTGACTTGCTTGTTGATGAAAGATCGAGTGTTGATATAGGAATAGGCTTTCTCAAATGACTACTCTTCCATTAGTTTTGTCTCTGCAATTTTGGCTTCAGTTTGAACTGCGAATGGAGTGTCTTCTATTTTAGAGGAGGAAATCATTGCTTGAGGGCAGTGTTAATGGTGGTGGTGGCTACGGTGGTTGTTTTGGTGGTCTTGGCTTCTAGGGTAAGGTTGGTGTTTGCTGGGGTCACTGTTAGTTGAGTGGATGGGTTTGTAGCAAGGGTTTCATCAATGATGGTTGAGGATTGAGTGGAAGTGGTCTCTGCCATTATAGATTGGTAAAATAATTTTTGGTGATGTGACCGGAGAAGAAGGCTGTAGCAGAGTGAAGGAAATTGCTTGAGTGCTCTGAGAAAAAGTTTTAAAATTTGAGATTGAAAAGTGGCGGTTCTTTTGGGAAGGGAAGGGTTTTTGATGTAACTGGCCCTTCATCTTCTCACGTTTTTCTAAATATGGCGCATTAATGGACTTGTGGGTCCCAAGTTGGCATTTATTATACAGAAGGGGATGTTTGGCTTTGATCTTAGAAGATTATTCCATCTTAATTTCAGCACCTTCTTATTATCTGCAATGTTGGGGCATGATTTTGTGGGTCTGGATCGTTTGGTGGAGTTCGGGAGTAGTTTGCTGACCCCTAAATGGGCTGAAGGCCTAGATTGTGAAGGATTTGTTGAGCGTAATGGGCTGAAACCAGTAAGTGGATTGGTGGTGTTTGGGGTCTGGTGACCGAGTCCTTTGAACCGGAGTCTTGATCTAATTGGTGGTGTTCGGGGTCAGGCGACCGAGTCCTTTGGGTCGGGGTCCTGATTAGTTTTAGGGGTTCAGATGACATGGGCCTATACAGATGGTTATTCCTCGTATAGATTCTGGTGTGATAAGGAGTTTGAATGGTTAAGGATTCTAATCCTAACCATATTTAAATACAAACTCCAAAGGTAGGTGTTAGGATTATATCCAACTTCCACCTTTTAAGGAGATTGAGTTTGACCCAAACATAGGTAACTACCATGCTTAGGAGTCCTAATCCAATTCGTGAATCAACTTTATGGTGATGAGGTTAACTATAAATACAAGGCTTAACTTCAATTAACAGGTAATAAACTTTTGAGCACTAAATATTAAAGCCTCCATTGTTAAACCTTGTTCAGCCTATATTTATTCTCACACTAGAGCTATCACCCAATGGCACAAGCCGTCAAGCTTCCTGTGTAATTTCATTACTGTGCAAGTTCAAGCGTGTGGATTTGGTGATTGGACGCGTAGGCGAAACTTGGCGTTAACATTGGCGCTAGTAGGAGGGCCTTTTAGTGCTTTTGCAATCACTCCAAGTTTTTCCGGTTGAAAATCATGGTGAGCAGAGATAGTGAATCTTCAAAATAGGAAAAATCAGAGACTCATCAAACGACCTAGGTGAGAGGGTCAGTTAAAGATAGGTTGGGGTCAAAAAACCAGGAAGGTGATTCTGAGCATGCCCCATCAGCACGCCGGTGACTGTTTTCGGCTAGTCAACATACTCCAGATCCTCTCAGTCGAGCCGAGGACAATTAGTCCCGAGCACATGAAAGGCGAGGAAAGGTTCAAGTAGAGCACAGCCAGGATCAGCGTCAGTTCATCTTGATGAAAAAGATGTAGCAAAATAAAGGCGCCATGGAGGCCCTACGCCTTCAGCAAGTGGAATTGGAAGAACAGATGGCCAAAATGGCTGGAGAGCAGGAGGTTTCATCAAAGCCCAGACATCGGAGTCATTCCGGGACACCTCGTTCAGACGATTCTGGTAGGAACAGGAGCATGCTTAGGAGTCACTATCGAGAAGACAGGAGCAGACGAAGGAGTCACTCTAGAGATGGAAAAACTAAGTACCAGGGCAGGTCGGGACAAAGGAGGAGGGTCGCATCTCCTGAATATGAGAGGGACAGGCCTAGGTCGTCGCAAAGAGGAATTCGATCCCCTTGCCAGAAGGGTTGCAAAGTTAGAAAAGTTGTTGGCAGCCAAAAATCATATGGGAACACCATCGAGCTGTCGTAGTTCACTAATCACGCCCGAGATTAATCAGGTCACAGCCGACCCGAAGAAAAAGATGCCTCCGATGGAGACTTATGATGGATTTGGGAATCCCAATAACCATCCTGATGGGTATAACCGACTTATGACTTACTATGAGCATTTGAATGCTGCCAACTATCACATGTTCGCTATGATCTTGAAAAAGAGTGCTCGAGAATGGATGGGAACCTTGGCATCGGAATCGATCGGCTCATGGAGCGATTGTGAGACCCCAGATTTTATAAATAAAGATTTAAATTTCTCAAAATATTTTTTTAATATTAAGGTGTGGATTTGAGATAATGTTATGGTTGTGGGTAGTATTTAAAAATTTTGCAAAGTATGCAAGTTGTCATATTATATTCAATTGGTCAGGGAATATTCTTTATGTCGGAGAATATTCGTACGATGGCACAATCATTGGTGGACCCCACAATGGAATTATTGTCGGATTGAGAAAACAACAAAAATATTTTATTAAAAATAACGACGGAAGTTTTACCATTAATACTGTTGAACTACTCGATAGTAAAAGTACAGTAATATGCGTGGTATTGATTATTAATGCTTACGTGAGAAGTCACTCAGTTTTGTTCAATTATTGTTATAGTAATTATTGCATAGTATCTCATGTTATTTGATTCAATTATTGTCGATATTTTATATTTATTAAATCAATAATTAAAATGACAGAGTTATTAATATTATAAATTGTATTATTAACGATGTCTAAAAGTTCTGCCAAGGAGAGGTTTGGTCACCTAATTGTGCGCCAATAGGGAGGAATCCTTATTGGAAAGCCCCCTCTTTCCTGGAAACGACCTGATCGATTAATATTGTGAATTGTAATAAAGATGATAAATGTTGTTAAAATTATTAAGGTGATTTTTATGAAGTCTGCTTATTTTATGGATTCCTATTTACCCATTTTTCAAAATAATTGGTAAAAAAATTTTAAAGGTGGGGCCCACATGTGGGGGCCACATGTGGGGCCCATATGTGTTGGGAAATGATTTTGGAAATGGAAGAGTAATACGTATGGAAGTATGTGTGTTTTGAGTATATAGTGGAAGAAAATGATATGTGAAAGTGATAGGTGTGTGATGTGTGTGTGAGTGGAAAATGGTGGAAAAGTAGTAGTGTGATAGTGATGTGTAAGAGTGTAGTGAATTTGATTATTGGGTGGGTGGGGGATTGATGTTGGTTATGGGGGAGAAAAATTAAGTGGTGTATATATAATATTGATTTATATAATATGAAAACATGTGTTTATATATATGTATTATATTTTAATTTTTGTTGTGATTTTATTGGTTAGATGATTGACTTAATTGTTAGTTGATTGAAAAATTATTTTGTAAAATTATTTCATCCATGAATAGTGCCTTTCTATTCTCCTATAAATAGAAGCTCATTCCTTCATTATTTCTTACAAATTCACTGAAACTCCAGAGAGAGAAATTATAGAGAAACTATAGAAAAGTATTCTGCTACTTTCCTACTCTTATATCCAGTTTCTTTTACGGTAAGGGATATTATTTGTTGTACCCGTAAGGGGTATTATTTCTTTTGTATTCATGAAGAGAACTTCTGTTATTCCATTATTTATTATTCTGTTGGAATAACATGTATACGCGGTCTACCCTATACTTGGTGACATTCTTCTATTATTCTGTTGGAACATCATGTCTGTGTGTTTTACACCGGACCTGGTTTCATCTTTATTATTATTCTGTTAGAACATCCTGTCTGTGTGTTTTACACCGGACCTGGTTCCGTCTTTATTATTATTCTGTTGGAATATCCTGTCTGTGCGTTTTACGCCGGACCTGGTTCCATTATTTATTATTCTGTCGGAATATCCTGTCTGTGCGTTTTACGCCGGACCTGGTTCCGTCTTTATTATTCTATTGGAACATCCTGTCGGTGTGAATTTCACCTGCCCTGGTTCCGTTATTTAGTATTCTGTTGGAAAAACCTGTCTATGCGAAGTATCGCATGCATGGTAATTTCTGTTGTTATTCCATTCTTTATTATTCTGTTGGAACATCCTGTCGGTGCGAATTTTGCCTGACCTGGTTCCGTTACTTATTATTTTGTTGGAATAACCTGTCTATGCGAAGTACCGCATACATGGTGATTTCTTTTATTATTCCATTCTTTATTATACTCAGTTGGTTAAAACTTTGACTTCTATACTCCATGAAATTAGTGGAATATCTTTGATATTTGCGCTTCATCCAGTATCTTTTCATGGAAATATTCTTTTGAGCATTTTTGAATTTTACTCTACAAAGAAGTATCATGTTGACAATTTGGACGTTATCAGTTCCTAGATAAATTAATTCTTGAACTTGTTTTTATTGAATTCTTATATCATTGTCATCATCCTCATGTTTATATTTTGTTGAAAGTCATCTATGGCCTGTAGTGCATAGATGGACTTGGTATGATTATGACCAGGGATTATTCGGTGTAATCATGACCGTAATGTTACAAATGATGTGGAAAAAAAATCCTCATTGGCCCGTAGTGCATTGATGGACAGTTTTTGGTATGATTATTGCTATTAATTCTCTTTGGTCATAGTGCAAAGATGAATTGTTTTATGGCATGATCAGGACCGTTGATGAAAACACGATTATCTTTGGCCCGTAGTGCATGGATAATTCGTGGTCGTGATATTAAAGAATATCCTTGGCCGCAGTACAGGGGTGATTCGATGATGTGGACTATTTATTAAGCTGAGTCCCAGCGATAAAAGTCATGAAAAACCTTTTAAATCATAAAAGATAGTAGATTTTATTCTCTACTTGACTCTTTTAATGGATTGCTTGTTCCTCTGCAGTTAAACTTGATGTCTATTGTATTTTATCAGTTTAACATTGTTGAAGACTAATGATAACTTATTCTGCATTATCTTAGTCATAATATTTCTTACTGGGCTAGTTGAGCTCACCCTTTCTTTCACGGTTCTCTTCAGGAAATGAGAATATAGCTGGGACGAGTCAGGAAACGGAGTGATGGACCAGATGATAGCATTAGTAGTCCTCACTATTCTATGTAATAGTGTGATAATAATTGTAATGAGGACTCCTTTTGAGTATGGATACTCTCTAGAAGACAATATTTATATTCAAACTCACAGTTTATGTTCTGTCGTATTGTACACGATAGTTGTATTATTAAGTTGTATTTAAATTCTGTAACATGTAAGCGGCGACCCAAGATGGGTGACGTATACCTAATTTTGGGGGCGTCACAGCGATCTTCGGGAAAAGTTCCATGCTCGATTTGGAAGCAATAAAAGAAGAGGAAAAATCACTTTTTCTCTCATGTAGGTGAGGCAACGTTCGGATGAGATCCTCGGCCAATACGCCAAGAGGTTTTTAGAGGCGGTGGGGTCGGTGACAGAATTAAATTCACCACAAGCCCTGGAATTCTTTACAACGGGTCTGGACATAGGGAAGTCAAAGAAGTTGATGAAAGTCCTAGTTGTCCATCCCCCCAACGACTTAACAGAAGCTTTTCATCAGGTAGAGGGGTTCATCGCCATAGAGGAAGCTATGGGAAATTTCAAGCCACACTCACATTTTTTTGAGAAGTCTAAGGATTGAGACTTATCAACGGTCAAATAATAATCAGGGGAGATCGGATAATCAGGGGAAAAAGAATTACAACAGTGGGGGATCGGGCAGTGGCCGACCACCCTTTCCGAATCGGAACGTCAACAAAGTCTATACCCCTCTCAATACTTATCAGGCCAAGATATTGGAGGAGATCCGGAACAAACCGTTTTATGAACCTTGCTTAACGACCCCAAAGCCTGGGAAGAGGTATCAAGATAAATTTTGTGAATATCGTTAGAACTCAGGACATACAATGGAGAAATGCTATGACTTAAGGGATCTGATAGAGAAAAATGTGCAGAACGGCCAGTTGGTCTAGTATGTAGCAGGTCGGGAGAATGTTGAGAAACAACAGAGAGAGGAAAATAGAAGGCAGGCACGGGACACACAAACAAAACAGAACAGCCTGTTCGACGCGTAATTGATGTTATCTTGGGCGGTTCTGTAGGGTGTGTGACCGGAAAGAAGAGGAGCGAGCATCTAAATGTTGTGTTATCAGTAACATGATCAATAGTCAGAAGGGATCGGGCTTTCCCGTGGACAGTCATTTCCTTCTCTGATGAAGACTATCCCACAGATCCCATAGAATCACATGATGGGGCGTTAGTGATAACTGCCCAGGTCGGACTGGTGGATATGAGAAGAATGATGATCGACAACGGGTTCTCGATCGATATACTGTATACCCATACCTATCAGAGGCTAGATTTAGATGGAAGAAAGGTGGAATTGGGGCAGGAAGGCCCCTTATACGGGTTCAGTAGAGATCCGGTGCATGTGTCAGGCATGATCGAGTTGCTTGTTAGATTCGGCACAGCGCCTCATTAGGTAGAAATAATGGTCAGATTATTTGTGGTCCAGGTGGATTCGACGTATAATACAATCTTAAGAAGGCTGACCCTGGCAGCATTACAAGTAGTTACTTATATACCCCACTTCAAGATCTAGTTTCCTACACCGAAAAGGATTGGGGAGGTAGAAGGTGATCTTGATATTACCCGAAGGTGTTATCGAAACACATTAATCTCATCAGGAGTTGGGATAAGCAAGCACAAGCAGGCAATGGCCATCGAGACAAAGCCGTTTACTGAGGGTATTATGGAGTCACTTTCCTTGCTCGCTGAAGAGACAGAGGATGTAGAACTGATCCCGAGGAATAAAGAGATGTTAATAAAGATTGGTTTGGGATTGACATAACCGTTTCAGATTGGGCTGATTAACCTACTTCGGGTGTATGCTGACTTCTTTACTTAGGTACCCAGTGATATGCCAGGGGTAGATGAATCGGTCACATTGCATAGGTTCCATGTGGATCCCAAAAAGAAATCGATCATACAAAAAAGAAAGATTTTTGCCCCAAAAAGACAGAAAATCATAGATGAAGATATTGCAAAGCTTCTGGAGGCAGATTTCATCTTTGAGATTGACTATCCAAAATGGCTAGCGAATGTAGTATTGTTACAGAAGCAGAATGGGAAATGGAGGTTATGTATCGATTACACAGATTTGAACAAGGCATGCCCGAAGGACTTCTACCTTTTACCTAATATCAACCAGTTGATCGATGGCACCTCAGGATATGGGATGTTGAGCTTTATGGATGCATTCTTGGGATACCATTAGATCTCGATAAGGAAAGAGGACATCCCCAAGACCAGTTTCATTACTCATCGGGCCATATATGCTTAAGGGAAAATGACATTTGGACTGCTCAATGCCGGGGCGACATATCAGCAAATGATAAACTATATGTTTACAAGGCAGCTAGGCAAAAGCTTGAAGGTCTATGTGACGCCCCCAAAATAAGTATACATCACCCATTCTGAGTCGCCAAATACATGGTACAGAAACAACCACAACTTCATTAATATAATTGTCACACAAAATACGACAACAAATAAACTGTGAGTTTAAATACAAATATTGTCTTCTAGACAATATCCATACTCAGATAAAGTCCTCATTACAATTATTGATGCACTATTTTACAAAATAGTGAGGACTGCTAAAACAGCTATCTTGAACCATCACTCCATACCCCGGCTAGTTCCTGCTAAATTCTCACCTCCTGAGAAGAAAAATGGAACAAAAAGGAAAAGGGTGAGCTCAACTAGCCCAATAAAGAATATTATGACTAAGATAATGAACAACAAATTATCGTTAGCCTTCAATAAATCAGATAAAATATAATGGACAACAAGTTTTAAATCAATATTTGCAGCGAAAATAACAATTCATTAGAAAAGTTTAGTAGAGAATGAAATCTACTATCATATATGAATTTAAAAGTCCATCATCAATATTTTATCCCTGTAACATCAATCAATATACATATTGAATCAAATGTCCATCTTTGCACTTCGGGCCAAAGATATTCATCAGGTAATCATTCATCTTTGCACTACAGGCCAAAGATATTCATCAAGTATCACCATTAAGGACTGAGGATGATGAAAAATATTTTAAAGAATGAATCCAATGAGATAAAAGGACAAAGATTAGGGATTTGTACTTTAGATAATTCAAGTTCAAAAATGCTCCATAATAAACCATAGTGGAGTAAAATTCAAGAATGACAATCAAAACATGAATACAATCAAAGATAGTAACCATAATAGACATCTAAGACAAAGAAGAGAAAATTTTATTTTTTGGTGAATAGTGCCGTATTTGTGAATAGTGTCGTATACGTGAATAGTATCGTATACGTGAATAGTAACCCCGACACGAAAAGATAGAAATTCCACAAGAAAAATCATACTTCGTGAACAGTACTTGTGAATAGTACCGTATACATGAATAGTGCCGTATACGTGAATAGTAACCTCGACATGAAAAGCTAAAAAAATCATAATAAAATTCATACCAATATTTTGGTATGATGATATTGAGAGAATAACATCATTTACGAAGAAAATAACATCCCTTACCTCAAAAGAACAGTACTTCTGACTGGAATATCGGATGTAATGCTGAAGGAAACTTGCATTGAATAGCAACTCTCAAAGTATCTAAATACTCACAAAATACACTCGATAATATAGGGAGAGAAAATTTATGATTCTAGTGTGATTTTCAATTCTAACTAAGTACCCTATTTATAGGAAAATGCTAGAACGTCAAAGCATACTAAATTAATAAAATAATAATATTCCATAACAAATTTTAAGCACGTCACTTGACCAGCACTCAACTTTTGAAAAACCAATTCAGAACATTTTTCCATCAAAAACAAAAGTGGGGCCCACCATGTTTTAAATAAAAAAAAATTATTTCTGAAACTTCAATAATTCATAATAAATAGCCCTTTTAACAGAAAAATATGAATTTTATGTTCATTCCATAGGAAATTAAATTCTCTACAACTTTGTAGAGGAAAGTTTTTCCAAATTCCAAACAGAAAATGCCCGAAATTTACATACGGACGATTTTTAATACCTCCATTCTGACAAAACACTGATAAAACACCTCAGCATTCATTCCTTCATTTATATCCACATAAAAATAAATATTTCCTTATCATATAAATCAATAATTAATTATTCACAAATAATATTATAGAATCATAATATTGACAACCAGGTCATTTTCAAGAAAGAGGGGGCTTTCCGATAAGGATTTCTGCTTACTAGCGCGCAATTAGATGACCAAATCCCTTTCCTTAGACAGAACTTCCTTAGACATTGCCAATAATGTTATCTAATAATATTATTCAAATAATATGAATTATTGATCTGATAATAAAAATACTGTGCAGAGATAATTATTGAAACAACAATAATATAAAATATCAATGCAACAATTATTGAATCAATAAAATAAAATATTGAACAGTAATTACTGTAACATTTATTGAGTAGCGCCTTCTTACGTAAGAATCAATAATTCAAAAATATTGTGCAATACCGTGTGCTACTCGAGTATTACTGTATTTTAACCACCAGGTATTCCAACAGTGTTAACGGTAATAATTATGATGTTATTTATAAAAACTCAAACTTGTCATTTTCTTCATCTAACTGTTTTCTGTTATGGGACCCATAAATGGCTACGCCATCATACGAATATTCCCCAACAACAAGAATATTCTACGACTAAACGAATGTTCCCCGACAACAATGAATATTTTATAACCACTTACTTATTTTACAAAATTTGCACATTTCACCCATAACCAAATCATTATATCAAATTAACTCCTTATTATTTCAAGATAATGAATAGAGAAAATTCAATTTTATTTAGTAAAAAGTTGGGGTCTTATAACCTCCCCTCCTTATGAAATTTCATCCTCGAAATTGACGTACGTACCTGGTGTTTCAAAAAGTTGAGGGTGCTTCCTTTCATTTTCGATTCCAACTCCCAGGTCATTTTCTCAATAGCATGGTTCCTCCATAAAACCTTGACTTATGGTATAACCTTTGTGCATAGGACATGCTCTTTCCTATCCAAGATCTTGGCAGGTACCTCCTCATACATTAAATTTTTGGCTATCTCGTCTGGTTCTAACTCAATAATGTGGTTTCGGTCTTTCACATATTTACGAAGCATAGATATGTAAAAAATATATATGTACACGAGACATGCTTGGATGTAATGCGAGTCTATAGGCCATATTTCCTATTCGGTCAAGAATCTCAAATGGACCAATAAATCATGGATTGAGCTTTCCTTTCTTCCCGAATCTTGTAACTCCCTTCCATGGAGCAATACATAACAGTACATGATCTCCAATATTAAATTTCATGTCCTTTCGTTGAAGATCCGCATAACTCTTTTGTCGATCCTGTGCCGTTTGTATACGTTATCGAATCGTTTGGATCTTTTCTGTAGTCATGCGTTCCAATTCTGGTCCCAACAATGTTACTTCACCCACCTCATCCCAGCATACTAGAGAATGACACTTTCTTTCATACAATACCTCGAATGGAGCCATGCCTATACTTGCTTGATAACTATTGTTGTAGGAGAATTCTACCAATGGTAAGTACTTATCCTAATTTTCTTTAAAATCTAGGACACAGAGTCTTAATAGATCTTCAAAATTTTGAATAGTCCTTTCTGATTGCCCGTCCATTTGAGGATGGTATGCCGAACTGAATCGTAAATTCGTGCCCATCGCTTTCTGCAAGCTAACCCAAAATCGTTAAGTGAATCTTGGGTCACGATCCGAAACTATGGATGCTGGCAAGCCATGCAATCTCACAATCTCATTTATGTACATACGATCAAGACGTTCAAGGAAATAAGTCTCCCGTATCGACAAGAAATGAACAGACTTAGTTAATCTATCAACAATAACCTAAATCGCATCTATGCCTTGAGAAACCTTGGGAAGACCCATAACGAAATCCATAGTAATGTGCTCCCTCTTTTATTTCGGAATCTCAAGTGGTTGTAATGGACCCTTTGGAACTTGATGCTCCGCCTTTACACGTTGACAAGTTAAACACCTCGAGATAAACTCTGCGATCACTCTCTTTATATTGCTCCACAAAAATGTATGTCGAAGATCATGATACATTTTGGTACTCCCGGGATGGATTACAAACGGTGTGTTGTGTGTCTCCATCATGATTTTATGCATCAAGTTAGAATCGTTAGGAATGCAAAGTTTGGAGTTGACTTGAAGTATTCCTTCTTCATCGATTCTTGCTTTTGCAATAACACATTCTTGTACTTTCTTCTTCATACGTATTATCTTTGGGTCAATGGCTTGAGCAGCTTTAACTTTATCGATTAAAGTCGGTTCTACTCGTATGTTTGATATCATCACGTGGGTACGTAGAGCCTTTAACTCTATCTCCATCCTTTGTAAGTCATACAAAATGGGACTTTGTGTTAACAACATCGCACTCATACTCGCATATGATCTTCTACTAAATGCGTCAGCTACCACATTCACTTTTCCAATATGATATTGAATGCTATAGTCGTAATCTTTCAACAGCTCGAGCCAACGTCGTTGCCGCATGTTGAGTTCCTTTTGGGTGAAAAAATATTTGAGGCTTTTATGATCTGTATAGATCTCCACTTTCTCCCCCATATAGGTAGTGTTTCCAGATTTTTAATGTGAAAACGACTGCTGCCAACTCTAGATCATGAATAGGATAATTCCTCTCATATTCTTTGAGTTGTCGCAAGGCATAGGCTACAACTTTTTCATGTTGCATGAGAACACATCCTAACCCTTTGCTTGAAGCATCGCTGTAGATAACAAATCCATCCGAACCAGATGGTATTGTCAGAACAAGTGCCGAAATGAGTCTCCTCTTAAGTTATTGGAAACTCTTCTCGCATTCCTCGCTCCATATGAATTTTGTATCTTTCTGAGTTAGCTGAGTTAACGGAGTAGCGATTCGAGAAAATCCTTCCACGCATCTCTGATAATAACTAACTAAGCCCAGAAAGCTATGTAATTCGATCACCGACTTCAGTTGCTCCCAACTTTGTATTACTTCAATCTTCGTCGGGTCAACAAATACTCCATGTTTTGACACCACGTTCCTAAGGAATGCTACTTTCTTAAGCCAGAACTCGCATTTCTTTAGCTTGGCATATAGCTTGTTATCACGAAGCCTTTTGATGTACCAACCTCAAATGGTGTTCATGATCTTTACGGATTTTGGAATAGATGAGGATGTCATCAATAAAGACAACAACGAACTGATCCAAATATTCCTTGAACACACGGTTCATCATATCCATGAAAGCAGCAGGAGCATTAGTCAATCTAAAAGACATGACTAAGAATTCATAATGCCCGTACCGAGTTCTGAAGGCAGTCTTTGGAATATCCTCAGTTTTAATCTTCAGCTGATGATATCCAGAACGAAGATCGATCTTTGAAAAGAATTGTGCTCCTTGTAACTGGTCGAACAGGTCATCAATGCGTGATAACGGATACTTATTCTTGATGGTGACATGGTTCAATTCTCGGTAGTCAATACAAAGTCCCATACTCCCGTCTTTCTTCTTTACGAATAAAATAGGAGCACCCCGAGGAGATGTACTAGGAGAAATGAAACCGATGTCTAACAACTCCTGTAGTTGGACCTTTAACTCCTGAAGTTCAATAGGAGCCATTCGATATGGGGTTTTAGAAATGTTTGTACCAGGTTCAAGGTCAATAAAGAATTCAACTTCACGTTCTGGGGGTAGACCAAGAAGTTCTTCAGGAAATACGTCAGAAAATTCACTAACAACATAAATATTATTCAAATCTGACGTGTTTTTGTTCAAATCCATAACATGGGCTAAGAAAGCTTGACCTCCATTTTTTAATAAACGAATGACTTTATAACTTGATATGACCGTGATTGACTTTAGTGGTTTGGTTGCTTGAATTCGCATAACAGGTTGGTTAGGAATATGAAAACTAACAACCTTACAAAAATAATCAATTTTAGCATGATGAGTGGTTAACCAATCAATCCCTAAAATTACATCAAATGCAAGTATCTTTAAAGAGATAAGATCCACAGGTAATGTGATGGTGCCAACTTAGATCAAGTAAGATTTATAAACAGTGGATGTAATGAAAGTTTCTCCTAACAGAGTCTCAACAGATAAGTAAAAGTTTAATTTCTCCGGAGTCAAGTTCAAACGTTGAGCACATGCATAAGAGATAAAAGAATGGGTAGAACAGGCATCTAATAAGGTATAAACTTCGCAAGAGTTTTTAATTAGCTTACCCGTGATCACCTCGTTTGGGTTCCTCGCGTTTTGGGTAGTCGCGACAAACTCTATTCCAGAAACCGCTGACTTTGACTTGTCCGGGACAGCCTTTGGAGTCACCATCCCCGCTGAACTTGGTTTCACTACAGAACAATCTCGAGCTATATGACCTTCCTTTCCATAGTTATAACATACCTTGAATTTTTGTGGGCAATTTGGGCTGATATATCCCTCTTTCCCGCATTTATAACATACGACCGGTGGTCGTTCTCCTTCCCTAGAAATAGTTGATGTTGGTACTGACGTCTTCACGTTGTCATTATTGTACCTTCTCTTTTTGAAGTCTCCCCCCGACTCTTCTACTATCATGGCCACGATTACCACCAGAGTGGTTACCGTTTTTGTCCGGATTTTGTCCTCCCCACTGGTTATCATTGCTTTGATAACTACTGCCACCGGTATGACCCTGGTTGTGGTCCCTCGGTTGAACATATTCATTATCTCGCTATAATAATTGAGTCATGTTCACAACATCTGAATTTCATGAGAGATAAGGTGTGAGACCTCGAATTTTATGAAATGAAAGTATTCAATTTTCTTATAATTATTATTCTATTTAATGGTTAAATTGATAAAGGGTTAAAGTTAAGAGTGACATTTGAAAATTTTGCAAAGTAAACAAGTTGATATAAAATATTTGTCATGTCGGGGAATATTCGATTGGTCAGGAAATATTCATTTTAACAGGGAATATTCGTACGACAGCACAATCATTGGTGGACCCCACAACTAAAGTATTGTCGTAGTTAGAAAACGATAGAAATATCTTGTTATAAAAATAACAGCGAAAGTGTTACCGTTAAAACTGTTGAACTACCTGGTAGTAAAAGTACAATAATACGCGTGGTTGTATAGTAGCACACGGTATTGATTATTGATGCTTGCGTTAGAAGTCACTCAGTTATATTCAATTATTTCTACAGTAATTGTTGCATAATATCTCTCATATTATTGATTCAATTATTATCACAGTATCAATATTTTATATTATTAAATTAATAATTGAGAAGACAAAGTTATTCATATTATTAGTTGTAATATTGACGATGTCTAGAAAGTTTTGTCGAGGAGAGATTTGGTCACCTAATTGCGCGCTAATTGGGAAAAATCCTTATTGGAAAGCCCCATATTTCCTGGGAATGATCTAGTTGTTAAATATTGTGAGTTATGATATTAATGATGAATAAGTTCATGTTGATTAAAGATGAAATTAATATTTCTATTGTGTTGGGATTATTTGTGTTAGTGGAAATCGACATTTATTTCGATAATAATTGATTTCTAAATGTTATATTGACTAATTGGGTAATTAATTGGATAAATGAGCAGTTAATTGCTATTAATTCACATACATATAACTATTTGTTCACATGTGTGCACTATATATTCACATGCATGTACTATTAGGGGAGGTGGTGCAAGATTGATAATACTTGTATGACTAAATTAAAAATAGAGGTATAGATGAAGGTATTATACTGTAATTATTTTATTCACATGATTTTACTATTGATTCACATGATTATACTATTGATTCACATGATGTATTATTAGGGGAGGTGGTGCAAGTTTGATAATACTTGTAGGACTAAATTAAAAATGAAGGAAAAGATGAAGGTATTATACAATAATATTTCGAGCTCCAAAACTTACAATTATCGAAACTATATTTTCCTATAAATAGAAGCTCATTCTTCTTTCATTCTCACCAATTCACTAAGTCTCACAAGAGTAATTATAGAGAGAGAAGCTATAGAGAGAAAGAAGAAGAGAAGTCTGCTACTTCACTATTCCTGTATCCAGTCTTCTTCTGAGATAAGGGGTATTATTTATTTCATATTCTGAAGAGATATTATTTTTCGTATTCGTATGAATATTATTTTCGTTCAATATTCGTAAGGAATATCATCTTCGTTCAATATTCGTAAGAATATTATTTTCGTTTAACAGTCGTAAGGGGTATTATTTATTTCATATTCTGAAGAGATATTATTTTTTGTATTCGTATGAATATTATTTTCGTTTAATATTCGTAAGGAATATCATCTTCGTTCAATACTCGTAGGAATATTATTTTCGTTTAACAGTCGTAAAAGGTATTATTTATTTCATATTCTGAAGAGATATTATTTTTCATATTCATATGAATATTATTTTCATTCAATATTCGTAAGGAATATCATCTTCGTTCAATATTCGTAGGAATATTATTTTCGTTTAACAGTTGCAAGGGGTATTATTTATTTCATATTCTGAAGAGATATTATTTTTCGTATTCGTATGAATATTATTTTCGTTCAATATTCATAAAGAGTATTATCTTCGTTCAATATTCGTAGGAATATTATCTTCGTTAAATATTCGTTGGAATATTATTTTCATTCAACAGTAGTAAGGGGTATTATTTATTTCATATTGTGAAGAGATATTATTTTTCGTATTCGTATGAATATTATTTTCGTTCAATATTCATAAAGAGTATTATATTCGTTTAATATTCGTAGGAATATTATCTTCGTTAAATATTCGTTGGAATATTATTTTCGTTCAACAGTAGTAAGGAGTATTATTTCTTTCGTATTGTAAAGGATATTATTGTTGTTCAGCATTCATAAGGAATAATATTTTCTTTCATACTCTGTAGTATATGAGTAATATTATTTCATCTCATATTCCTGATTATACCCTCATTCTGTTAAAGTATTGCTTCTATTCTCCATGAAATTAGTAGAATATCCTTGACATTTGCGCTTCATCCAGTATCTTTTCTGAGAAATATTATTTTGAGCTTTCTTGATAATTATTGATCTTTTCATACCGGAATACTATTCACGAGTTACTATTCATGAGTTATTATTTATGGGTTACTATTCACCCAGTTACTATTCACTCGAATATTATTCACTCGGGTATTCGGGGCACTTTTTATGCCGGAGTACTATTCACGGGTTACTATTCACTCAAATATTATTCATTTAGATATTTGGGGCACTTTTCATGCCGGGTACTATTCACTAGGTACTATTCTTGAAGTACTATTCACGGGGTACTATTCACCCGAAATTTTTTTTTTCTGTCCAAATTATTGTTGATACATGAATATTATTTTTGAATTTTACTCCACAAAGCAGTATCATGTTGACAATTTGGATGTTTATAAACTCTGGATAAATTTAAAGTCTTTAATATTTATCCTTTAATTCGTTTGATTAATGCTTATATCATTGTCATCATCATCATGCTTATATTGTGATGAACGTCATATTTGGCATACTTGCATAGATGGACTATTGATTGGTATGATTATGACCAGGAATCATTCAGTATAATAATGACTCGTAATGTTACAAATGATGTGATAAAAGTCCCCAGTGGCCCATAGTGCATTGATGGATAGTTGTTCATATGATTATGACCAGGGATTATTCGGTATGATCATCACCATTGGTGAAAACACGAATATTCTTGGCCCGTAGTGCATGGATAATTCGTGGTTGTGATACTATTTATTGAGCTGAGTCTCAGCGATAAAATTAATGATAAATTCTTAAATCATAGAAGATAGTAGATATCATGCTCTACTTGACTCTACTTGCTCTACTTGTTCCGCTGCAGTTAAACTTGATGTTTATTATATTTTATCAGTTTAACACTGTTGAAGACTAACGATAATTTATTCTGCATTATCTTAGTCAAAATATTTCATCCTGGGCTAGTTGACACTACAAAAAATGGGGCTTCAGCAACAATCAATTTTTGTTGCTAAAGGTGCCAAATTTCGTTGCGAAAGGGTTTTGGCAACGACATTACTGTCGTTGCGTCTTTCGTTGCGCAATGAGCGTTGCTAATTGTTCCACAACGAGCATTTTTTTTTCGTTGCCAAAAGTACTACATTTTGCAACGAAATTTGGCTTTCGTACATAGACATCGATCCTTTAGCAACAAAATGTATTGTTGCAGAATAGTAAAAATTTCGTTGCTAAAAACCCCATTTCGTTGCAAAAGACTGCTAATTGGCAACGAAATGAACTCTTTTTTTTTTGCAACGACCATGCATTTTCGTTGCAATTAACACCATTTTACAACGACATTTTTCGTAGCAGTAAATTATGAAAATTATTGCCTAAGCTTGCTTTTGTTGCGGAATGTAAACTTTTTAGCAACGATTTTCGTTGCTGATTATATTATTTGATAACGACATTATGCTGAATCAACAACGAAAATGTTTGTTGCTGGTTATTTTTCAATAGCAACGAAAGTCGTCGATTAGCAACAACATTATATATTGTCGTTTCTTTATATGTGCAACGAAAGTTGATATGATTTGCAACGATAAAAAAATATTGCCTTTTATGTTAGTATTAGCAACAATATCCTCTCCGTTGTTATTAGGTTAATTTTTCGTTGCCAAATATTATATTTTTAATGCCATTAGCAACGAAAATTTGTTGCTAAATGTATACAAAATTGTTGCTATATTAAAACTTGTTCAATGCTTTGATAACGAATTATATTGTTGTCAAATCAAAATTTGACATTGTTTTTGTGTTTGACATTGTTTTTGTGTACCTGGCTGGCTCAATGTCCCCATAGCAAATAATAGCAAAAATACAAAAAACTAAAATATTATTAACTTAATAAAATCATCTACTACATAATCATTCATTATCTTTACAATTAATCATCTAAAGCTACCACAGTTCTTCAATCAAAAGTATATATCTACATATATAGAGAGAGTACACTTCATAATTTCGTCCGTTATCTTCCGTAAACGTAGCACGAAAATTTGATACCCAATATTGTAAGGCAAGTCGTAGAAGCAGTCTTCCTACACATATTTAAAAATAATAGCAAGTCAGGAAAATGAAGCAAATAGGTCACCAGAGACACTTAGTGCCAAAATCAATACACAAGGACAATAGAGTTGCTACGTGATACTAATGTACACCGTATTGCTCATAAGCAGAAAAAGACAAATAGGCAATCACAATATCATTTGCTACAAATTCAAATAGAAAAAGAACCTTCAGTGCAACTATATGATTGCTCTGTTACAAGAAAAAATTGAAATCTTAATCGGCCATGTTGCACCTATTGTGTACTCATTCTCATTTCTCAATCACACAGACAGTACAAAAGGAAATGCAACAGAAATTAGACAAAGGCTTCTCTGAATAACACATGATGATTAATGTTTTAAATTATAATTCGAGTAAGTTATTATCATTTTTGAAATATTAAATTTTAAAATGAATACTTTAATTACAACTATAGTTAGAATAAGGAAAAAAATAATGAGTTTTAAAGTATAGTATTAATAAATGAATATTAATTTATTCATTTTTTAATAAATACAATAATCAATAAACTAAATTACAATTCAAATAACTTTTCATCATTTTTGAAATTTTAAATTTTAATTTTAAAATGAATGCACTAATTACAATTATAACTAGAATAAGATTAAAATAGTGAATTTTAAAGTATAGTTCATTAATTCTAAATTAATTCGAACCTAACACATTTTAATAATAAAATTTTATTATCCATTGTTATTGCCTCCTGTTATCACAAGTAAATTTTGAAAGTACAAAATTTGTGACAAACTAATATATAATATATATATATATATATATATATATATATATATATATATATATATATATATATATATATATATATATATATATATACGGTCAGGATCAAGAGCATTCTCCTTAAATAGCATTCCGCCTTAAATAACATTCTTTTATTAAAACTACGTCGTTTTGGAGGGACGCGGTGACATTTTTGTAAATACAATGCCACCGCGTATTTACAAAAATGTCACCGCGTCCCTCCAAAACGACGTAGTTTTAATAAAAGAATGCTATTTAAGGCGGAATGCTATTTAAGGAGAATGCTATTGATCCTTTCCGTATATATATATATATATATATATATATATATATATATATATATATATATATATATATATATATATATATATATATATATATGGGTGCCAATTCATGGCAACCGGTTGTTAGGAGTACTATTCTAACAACCCATGGCCAAACGATGCAAACTCATTAGACAGTGTAGAACTGTAGATGCATAATTATTACTATTATTATTATAATTATTACTACTATTATAATTATAATAATTAATATTATTATAATTATTATTATAATAATAATAATTATTATTATAATAATAGTAATAATAATAATAATAGTAATAGTAATAACTATGATAATAGTATTAATAATAGTAATAATAATAGCAACAATAATAATAACAACAACAACAACAATAATA
>CM029019.1:61816757-61826757 GCA_016801055.1 Panax notoginseng | reverse complement strand
AAGTAAACGCACCGGCTATAAAATCCAGGCTCACCGAATAAAGTTCGATAGTAGTTTTATATATATATATATATATATATATAAGCGAGTAAACGCACCAGACCGAAATCTAGGCTCATCGAATAAAGTTCGACACGCAGTTAATATATATAAGTATAGGCATAACTCGATAATGTTAGTCAATATATATATATATATATATATATATATATATATATATATATATAAATATAATATATACAGACTGGAATGAAACCACGGACCGAAGCCCGGGCAAAAGCAAGCAACACGACTCTCAACGTGTAGAAGTGTGTGTGCAAAGATGAAGAGAAAGACTCTAAAGTGTGTGCGAAGGCTTACAGCTGACTGCTAAAAAAGGCTTCTATATCTTTAGAGTGGGTAAACACTGGCTTTTGTGGGTACAAACGAGGCTATATATGAGCTCACGGTGTATAAAAGGGGAAAGTACTGCATGGGATGAGTGCAGAGCAAATTGGGCAGGGCTTCCTTGCCGTTTTCTCTTTAAAAATCAGCACCCCAAGCCCTCTATTTATAGGCATATTAGCCGCAGGTGTACCTGCGGCTGAGCCACAGGTGTACTAGAGGCAACCCGGGTTGGCCTGGGTTTTTTGGGTCGGGTCGTCTCGAAGTACGTGCACTCGGGCACTGTAATGTCCACTCAGATCTTCAGAAGTGCAATCCGGGCATCCGTTTGAGGTATACATGACCTATTTCAGACCGCCGTTGTCGAGAGTTGTACGATGGCATGGGACTAGAGTTTGTACGAAGTCATTGAAGATGGGATGATGCCCTCCTGTCTTCAAGCTTCAACTTTCATCCGTTACCCCGCACAATAGTCACTCGGGATTGGTTAGTCTTGTGGGACATTATTGCGTAGAGATGTTAATACGATGTGGCGTGGCATCGTGTTGGCGAGATGACGATGTTGCCCCTCACTGGTGTTATAGCCGGATTGGGCAGATAAAGCAGACGTTGCTCAGGCTTCGCTGAGATTGGACTGCTGTAATTTGTTGAAGGTCCTCATTATCATCTTTGAGGTGTGCCTGTCTTCCCGATGTTATCGTCGGGCTGGTATAGTGGATCTCGTTGTGAGCGCCGAAATTGAAGCTGGTCGCATTTATAACAAGCATTTCCGGGGTTATTGCCGAAATTGCATTCCTTGGGGTTATCTTCAAGGTTGGTGGCTATTCCCATGGTTGGAATTGAGACTGGATACCTCGGGTTATCTCCGAGATTAATCGGTCTTCTCCGTGTGTGTGCCGGTATTGATCTGCATGCCTCGGGGTTATCTCCGAGATTAGAATTGTTACTTGATGAGTGAGTTTTATACACATGAATTGGATACATTCGGGCTTAATTTATTGTTATTCTCAAGTCTTTTAGAATAGTTTTTAAGTGTTTGTGTCCATTCATGCATGTTTTACATTGTTTTGTAGGAATTGGGACAAAAGTTACTTGGATCGACGTTCGGGGTGGCTAGATTCGCGTTTTCGGCTTACCATTTACACAGCAGTCACTTCAGAGCCAATTTGAGTATTTCTACGAACCTTATTTCGAAAAACTTAAAGAATGAAAGTTGTAGATCTACTTCTCCTCTTTCCGTAACATCTTGAATCATCAAAATCGGAGTTCGGAAGAAGAAGTTATGACCATTTTTCCAAAGAACGTTGGAGCAGAAAATGTTAGAAAAAGTGGCAGCGCCGGGGCGCCCATTTTAAGCCTATTTGCAGCGCCGGAGCGCTATAAGGTAGAATACCAGCGTCGTGCCCAGCGCTGGGGCGCTGGGGAAGGGCTTGGTGATGGCCTGGACGCGTTTTGGGCGAATTTTGACACCTTTTTTGACTCCAAATTGGATTGGGTTTGTTCCTAACCTAAAAATTTGACTTGTAACCTATAAATACATGATGGGAGGCATAAAATAAAGGGGGATTACAGAGTAGACTAGATTAACTAGACTATTAAACACTCCATAGATTAGACATTAACCCTAGTTCTTATTAGTTTTGGAGATTGAAGCAACTTGGAGATCATTGAAGATCAAGAGCAGGAGCAAGAGGGGAGCATCAGATTTGCTGACAACAGATTCTATTATCTTCTCTTATCATACTTTTATCTTTTAATGTTTATTCAATTGTGGATTCTTGGTTTTAATTCATTAATTATGAACTAACTCTTTTATTAAGATTTCAATTGAACTTTTTATGGTTTTGAATTGATTATTTAATTTATTCTAATTATTTTTGTTGAAGTGAATTGTTCATCTTGCTTTGAGCTTATTGATTAATTATCTGATCAATAATTACCTTGTTACTCTAGAAGGAATTGGGAAAGGAATTCTAGGGTTAGAACTGGGCTTGATGACATGTGACTTAGTTATTTACACAGTGAATAATTAGGTTTGTGAATAGAATGAGAATATCTATTTGCTGCATGTAACATAAGAGGAATTGGGTTTGTAGCGAGTTTAATTCAATTGTTTTGCATAGAGATATAGCAAAATTAATCTGGGTTAAATAGAAGGCAATTGACCACTCGAGAGAGGGCTTTTGGCATTTGAGAATTCTTGTTCACAATTCAGTAGATATAATAATTGGGATAGTTGAATAATTGATTTCTAATTCATAATTGGATATATTAAAGTCTTAATTCTTATTTATCTGAATTCCATCAATTCTTAGTTGTTTATTTGCTTTCTTTTAGAATAATCATTTTGTTTTGTTTAATATAGTTTTCTTAAATCTAGAAATCACAATTATTGGTTGTTTAAATAAAATTGATTTGGTTAAGAATTAGTATTTGGTAATTTTTTATTAAATAATTCCTCGTGGAACGATACTCTACTTTCACTTTATTACTTGTTGACCGTGTATACTTGCACGTATTCATTGATTGCGAAATCAATCAACATTACTCCCAGATTGCGATCAGGGGTTGATGCTGAACTTCCGGTAGTATCCAGTACGGATATGGATCGTCTTTCAGGGTTCCTTCTTAAAAGACGAATATGCTCTTCTGCAATGTTAGTGACAGTAGTACAGAAAATTTCGAGTGTCTACAATTGTAATAGAAATAATAATTATAATAATCATAATAATTAATAAATAATAATTATAATAATCATAGTAATTAATAATAATAATAGTTATAATAAAAATAATAGTAATAACAATAATTATAATAATAATAGTAATAGTAATAGAAATAATAATCATAATAATTAATAAATAATAATTATAATAATCATAGTAATTAATAATAATAATAGTTATAATAATAATAATAGTAATAACAATAATAATAATAATAATAATAATAATTAATAATAATTATAATAATAGTAGTAATAGTAATATAATAGAAATAATAATTATAATAATCATAATAATTAATAAATAATAATTATAATAATCATAGTAATTAATAATAATAATAATAGTTATAATAAAAATAATAGTAATAACAATAATTATAATAATAATAGTAATAGTAATAGAAATAATAATTATAATAATCATAATAATATAATAAATAATAATTATAATAATCATAGTAATTAATAATAATAATAGTTATAATAATAATAATAGTAATAATAATAATAATAATAATAATAATAATAATATAATAATAATAATAATAATAATAATAATAATAATAATTAATAATGATATAATAATAATAATAATAATAATAATACTAATAATAATAATAATAATAATATAATAAATAATAATAATATAATAATAATAATAATAATAATAATAATAAAATAATAATAATAATAATAATAATAATAATAATAATAATAATAATAATAATAATAATAATAATAATAATAATAATAATAATAATAATAATAATAATAATAATAATAATAATAATAATAATAATTTGGACTTTGAGCCCTAGGCGCAACATGTGCGTTGACCTGCGTATGTGGTGCCTACGTGACAGATCTGTGTGGGATGCACATATTCAAACCTAAGACCTCCAGTTTGGAATATTAATCTAATGACCACCCAGCACATGGGTCTAATTGCTATTATTTTGTAAAGATTAGTATTTATAACTGAACAAATCATTTTTCCCAAATTAAAACAGATCCCCTTTCCTTAGATCTGTTACGTACATATATAAATGTACATAACTAATTGCGTGATAATAATAATAATAATAATAATAATAATAATAATAATAATAATAATAAGTACTACTACTACTACTACTACTACTACTAATACTAATAATAATAATAAATATTATAATAAATAATAATAATAATAATAAATAATAATAATAATAATAATAATAATAATAAATAATAATAATAATAGTGGTACAAATAATAATAATAAATAATAATAATAATAATAATAACAGTGCTATTATTATTATTATTATTATATTATTATTATTATTATTATTACTATTATTTTTTATTATTATTATTATTATTACTGTTATTTTTATTATTATTATTATTATTACTATTATTATTATTATTATCTTAATTTAAGTCAACATTTTAATAGTCGTTGCAAAAAGTTGTATAAAATATGCAACGAAAATAAAAATTGTTGCCAATGAATGTGGTCCATATTAGGCAACAAAATATAGCAACAAAAAAACTTTTGTTGCTCATGATAATGAGAAATCAAGTGGTTAGAAATTTTGCAACGAATTTCTAACGAATTTTGTTTCTAAATTTTGCAACTACTTATGAATTTTGTTGCAAAAAGTGAAAGCCTGACACAATCTGCAACGAATGACAAGTTTCGTTGCTAAACATACACTTTTAACAGCGACTTATAAAGTCATTGCCAGAAAAATTGTTTCTAAAGCCCAATTTTTAGCAACAAAAAAACTTTCGTTGCCCACGATGACGGAAAATCAAGTGGCCAAATTTTTTGCAACGAATTTCTAACGAAATTTTTTCCCGCCAATGAATTAGCAATGAAATTTTGCAACGCCTTATGAATTTCATTGCAAAAAGTGAAAGCCTGACACAATTTGCAACAAAAGATAAATTTCGTTGCTAAACATATACTTTTAGCAATGACTTATAAAGTCGTTGCCCGAAAAATCGTTGCTAAAGCCCCATTTTTTTGTAGTGTGAGCTCACCCTTTGCTTTCATTATTCTCTTCAGGAAATGAGAACATAGCCGGGACTAGTCGGGAAATAGTGTGATAGTTTGAGATGGTGCATTAGAAGTCCTCACTATTCTGTGAAATAGTGTGACAGTATTGAGGACTTATTTTGAGTTTGAATACTGTCTAGAAGATAATATTTGTATTAAAACTCACAGCTCATATTGTATAATTAAGTTTGTATTTGTATTCTGTACCATGTATTTGGTGACTCAGAATGGGTGATGTATACCTATTTTGGGGCGTCACATAAGGTATTGACGAATTTCAGGTTTCAGACCTCTCATAAACATCCGCGTCATACGTTCCTCATTCTCTACCAAATTAGGTGCAAACCTGGATAACTCCGTGAACTTGACACAATCATGTTGTTCTGTTCCAGTCTAATAAACTCTACCTCTTTCATATGACGAATACTTTCAGGAAAGTACTTGTTATTGAACAGTTTCTAAAACGTTTCCCAAGACATATTGAGTGCGGCTGTGTGACGCCCCCAAAATTAGGTATACATCACCCATCTTGGGTCGTCAGATACATAGTACAGAATACAAATACAACTTACTAATACAACTGTCGTATACAATACGACAAAACATAAACTGTGAGTTTGAATACAAATATTATCTTCTAGAGAGTATTCATACTCAAAAGGAGTCCTCATTACATTTATTAACACACTATTACATAGAATAGTGAGGACTACTAACTAATACTATCATTCGGACCATCACTCCGTTCCCCGACTTGCCCCAGCTACGTTTTCATTTCCTGAAGAGAACAGTGAAAGAAAGGGTGAGCTCAACTAGCCCAGTAAGAAATATTATGACTAAGATAATGCAGAATAAATTATCATTAGCCTTCAACAATGTTAAACTGATAAAATATAATAGACATCGAGTTTAACTGTAGCGGAACAAGCAATCCATTAAAAGAGTCAAGTAGAAAATAAACTCTACTATCTTTTATGATTTAAAAAGATTTTTCAACACTGTTATCGCTGGGACTCAGCTTAATAAAATAATCCACATCATCGAATCACCCCTACACTACGACCAAGGATATTCGTGTATTCATTAATGGTCATGATCATGCCAACAACTGTCCATCAATGCACTACGGGCCAATGATGACTTTTACCACATCATTTGTAACATTACGGTCATGATTATACCGAATAATCCCTGGTCATAATCATACCAAGTCCATCTATGCACTACAGGCCACATATGACTTTCAACATTTTATAACCATGAGGATGATGACAATGATATAAAAATTCAATAAAACAAGTTCAAGAATTAATTTATCCAAGAATTAACAACGTCCAAATTGTCAACATGATACTGCTTTGTGGAGTAAAATTCAAGAATACTTAGAAGAATATTTTCATGAAAAGATACTGGATGAAACGCAATTATCAAGGATATTCCATAAATTTTATGGAGTATAGAAGTCAAAACTTAACCAACTGAGTACAATAAAGAATGGAATAACAAAAGAAATCACCATGCATGCGATAGACCGCACAGACAGGTTATTCCAACAGAATAATAAATAATGGAACCAGGTCCGGCGTAAACGCACATACAGGATATTCCGACAGAATGATAAATAATGGAACCAGGTCCGGTGTAAAACACACAGACAGGATGTTCCAACAGAATAATAATAAAAATGGAACCAGGTCCGGTGTAAAATACACAGACAGGATGTTCCAACAGAATAATAATAAAAACGGAACCAGGTCCGATGTAAAACACACAGACATGATGTTCCAACAGAATAATAAAAGAATGTCACCAAGTATAGGGTAGACCGCGTATACTGGTTATTCCAACAGAATAATAAAGAATGGAATAACAGAAGTTCTCTTCATGAATATAAAAGAATAATATTCCCTACCTTAAAAGAACTGGATATTGGAAAAGTGAAGTAGCAGAATACTTTTATTCTCTCTCTCTCTTATTCTCTCTATACTTTCTCTCCTCTATAGCTTGAATGAATTCGTGAAAAATAATGAAGCCCTAGGCCTCTATTTATAGAAAAACTGAGGGTGGCTCTTGGTCTTAACGAAGGGTCAAATGACTCTTGGTCTTAACGAAGGGTCAAATGACTCTTGGTAATATTGAAGGGACAACTACTATTGACGAAAGTAATTACTATTGACCAAGGTAAATACTATTGACGAAGGTAATTACTATTGACCAAGGTAAATACTATTGACCAAGGTAAATACTATTGACGACGGTAATTACTATTGACGACGGTAATTACTATTGACGAAGAGACTCTTAGATGATGACATATGGCCCCCCATAAAAATAACCAAACTTACCACAACGTCTCAATTATTGATTTAATAATATAACATATTATACAGATGATACTATGACAATAATTTAAGAGATATGATGCAGCAATTACTGTAGCAATAATTGAGTATAGCTGAGTGACTTCTCACGTAAGCATCAATAATCAATACCGTGTGCTACTATGTAACCACGCGTATTACTGTACTTTTACTACCAGGTAGTTCAACAGTTTTAAACGGTTTTAACGGTAACACCTCAGCCGTTATTTTTATAGAAAGATAATTTTGTCGTTTTCTAACTACGACTATACTTCTGTTGTGGGGTCCACCAATGATTGTGCCGTCGTACGAATATTCCCCGACGAAAAGAATTTCCCCGACCAAACGAATATAATATGACAACTTGCATACTTTGCAAAATTTATAAATACTACACATAACTATTATATCAAATCCACACCATAATATAAAAAAATTATTTCGAGAAAAAAATTAAATATTTATTCATAAAATATGGGGTCTCACAATCTCCCCTTCTTATGGAATTTCGCCCTCGAAATTTACGTACGTACTTGGTATGCCGAACAAGTGAGGATACATTGACTTCACTTCAAATTCTAACTCTTGAGGTATAACCTTTGAGCGTCGAATATGATCCTTCTTATCCAAGATTTTAACACGTATCTCCTCAAACATTAAATCATTCGCTATCTCGTCCGTTCTAAATTAATAATGTGGTTCGGGTCGTCTACATATTTACGTAACATCTATATGTTAAAAACGTTATGAACACGCGACATACTTGGCGGTAAAACGAGTCTATAAGCCACCGTTCCTACTCAATCGAGGATTTCAAATGGGCCAATTAAATTGGGGTTGAGATTTCCTCTCTTCAGCAACTCTTGCTTTTAAAATAACGCCCTCTTGAACCTTCTTCTTAGTATTCATCAGCCCCGGGTCCGTAACTTGCACGACTTTAACTTTATCGATTAAAGTCGATTCTAATCGTATATTCGTTATCTTCATGTGGGTCCCTAGAGTCTTTAACTCTATTTTCATCATTTGTAAGTTATACGAAATGAGTCTTTGTGTTAACAACATCGCACTCGTAAAACGCATACGATCTTTTACTTAACACGTCAGCTACCACGTTCGCTCTTTCACGATGATATTGAATGGTACGATCGTAATCTTCAACAGCTCGAGCCAATATCTTTGGCGCATGATACGTTCATTTTAGTTGAAGAAATATTTGAGGGTTTAAGAAATGGGTTTTTGTACTGGGGTCAATACAAAATTCGATTTCACGCTCTACGGTAGGCTAAGAAGTCTTCAAGAATACATCAGGAAATTTATTAACAATAGAAATATCATTCAAAACTGTGACCCTCATCCAAGACTTGGATAACACGTCACATTGATACCTATCAACTTGCCATCGTCATTTACAACGTCTCCTACAGAAAGTCTGGCTTCGGTGCATTCCACACCAGAAGTCAACAATGAAAGGAACGGGGATTTTTACTTATGGCTTGATATGACAATGATTGACTTTAGTGATTTGGTTACTTGAATTTGGATAATAGGTTGGTTAGGAATATGAAAACTAACAACCTTACGAAAAGCATGATGAGCAGTTAACCAATCGTTTCCAAAAATCACATCAATGCAAGTATTTTCAAAGAGATAAGATCGACAGGTAACATGAGAGTGTTGATTTGAACAAGATTTATAAATAGTGGAGGTAATGAAGGTTTCTCCCAACGGAATTTCAACAGATAAATCAAAGTCTAACTTCTCCGGAGTTAAGTTCAAACATTGAACATAACTAGGTGAAATAAAAGAGGGAGTAGAACCGGTATCTAACACGGTATAGACTTCAAAAGAGTTTATGACTAACATACCCGTGATAATTTTATTCAGGTTCCTCGTCACGAAAAAAAACGCTCTCTCTTAAACTACTGGCTTTGGCTTTTCTGGGACGTCTTTGGTGCCTCCATCCTATCTGAACTTGTCTTCGTGAAAGACACAAAATCGGCTTAGTGACCTTCTCTTCCATTATTATAGCATGCTTTGGATGGCATCGCGCATTTGGACTGATGTGTCCCTCCCCTCCGCATTTGAAGCATATGATAGGTGGTCGTTCTCCTTCCTTAACAACGGTTGCTGGTGCTGACGTCTTTCCATCATTGTTGAATTTTCTCTTCTTGAAATATCCATTCTTATTGTTTTGACCATGTTACCATTGAAGTGGTTACCATTTCTGGCATGTTGATTCCGTCCATGATTATTGTCTCACCGCTTTGATGACTGTTATCACCAGTATTATCATTTTTCCCAGCTGCTCTCTTTTGGTTTTATTGACTCGTTATCGCGCTCCACTAACTGAGCCCTATTCACAACATCTGAATACAAACACAGTTTATGAGAAATAAGATATGGACGTTCTCCAGTTTCAAACCTCTTAAAAACATCCGCGTCATTCTCTCTTCATTATCCACCAAGTGGGATGCAAATCGG